>PYAF01006055.1:14020-24315 GCA_007407185.1 Glycine tomentella | reverse complement strand
CTAATTGAAAATTATTTTATAAATAATTATTATAAAACTTAATAAATTTACGAGTTTCTCTATGTATAACAAATTTTGATGAAATGATAATATAAAGGATATTTACAATATATGTACACGTATTTTTTTTATAAATTTATATTTCATTTATTAAACTTAATAAATATATTATATTTAATACCATTTTAAAAAACTATTTGTGTATATTTTATAAAAGTACTGTATTAATAACCTTAAATATATGATGTGTCAACTTCCTCCACTTTCGATAATATTTTTTTAAACTAATTTTATCTCATATTATTTTTAAAATATTTTTCATTTAATTAAAATTTTAGTTTTAATAATTTTTTATTTTTCATATGAAATTTTAATGAACGATAAGTTGGAATAAAATTAATTTTTAATTAAGATTAATTTAATTGAATATAATTAATTTGATTTTTAATTAACGTAAATTGGTATATTTTTTTTCTTCTTATATTATAAATTATTCAGTATACTAAATACTAATAAAACGCATTTATAAGTTCCTTTTATATTCTTGTTAAAGTCATTAAAGAAGTGTAATAAAATCCGTGGAGTGTGAAAAGAAGAAGACGCAGAGAGAAGAGAAAATTTGCAGACAGCAGTGAAACAAGGAAGACAAGAGGGAGAGAGATTGCAAAAATGGAAGCTTCATTGAAGTTGGAGTCCCTTGCATGCATAGACTCCACCACTCTCTCTCACTCAGAGCTCCTCGCTCTTTCTCTCTCCTCTCTCTGCACATTCGACCTCCGCTCCACCCATGATCTCGTCACTCCCAAGATCGACCCCGCCCTCTTCAACCAGAGCACCGGCTCCCACCGCCAGACCTACTCCCGCCCCCAGTCCTCCCCCACCGGCCGCCGCCGCCGCCTCGCCGGCCTCCTCCCCTCCCCCAAGCTCCCTCCCCTCCCCGCCCACGACCCCGAAAACGCCGAGAACCGCCTCATCATCGACTACCTCAAACAGCTCATCAGAGACGACCCCAAGTTCGACCAAGTCGAACTCGCTCCCCCTTCCCTCCCCCAACCGAGAATCAAGAGGAAGCGTGGCAGAAAGCCCAAAGTCAAACTCCACTTGGATGACTGCTACCGCGGCATCGACATTGTTAACCAAAACGGCGTCGCTGTCGATCTCCAGCAGTTGGCCAACTCCCAAGACCCCTTCGCCGAGGAACTCAAGAGACGCACCGAGGGTTTGCACAACGAAGAGGAGCTGTTAGGGTTTCTGAGGGACCTGCCGGGTCAGTGGGGGAGCCGGAGGAAGAAGCGCAGGATTGTCGACTCTGCGGATTTCGGCGACGTCTTGCCGCTTAACTGGAAGATTCTCCTCGGTTTGAAGAGAAAGGATGGTCGCGCATGGATCTATTGCCGCAGATACATTAGGTTTTCTTCTTCCTTTCTCACCCGGTCATTTTCTTTTCTTTCTATTTTTGTTCCTTATGGCTTATTGTGTTTGTGTGTTTCATATTCCCCCGCCGCCGCAGCCCCAGTGGACAACATTTTGTGTCTTGCAAAGAGGTTTCTTCCTATCTGCAGTCTCTTTTGGGTAATGGTGATGCACAGTTGCAAATTAGTCGGAGGACTGAAAATGTGGTGCAGGAACACAAAGTGCCTGCCGAAAATGTCAGTACACGTATTGTCTATTTGTAAATGATTTGGCTCTCTAAGCAGTTTAGAGGATAAAGTGCACTTACAATCGTTGATTACAATTAATTACAATCTTTACTGTTGATTTCTTAATTAATGATTATTATTATTATTGCACTTTATCCTCTCTGAAGTGTGTATCCTCACTTTAGAGGATGCAAATGTGTTTGTTAAATGTTTTTGTGGAGATTTATGGGCTGTGTTTGCTTGTGGTGCAGTCTGTACCTGTTACCCAGGAGCATCAAGATGAGATGCAGATTGTTGCTGTGAACACGACTGTGTCTGGTTTGTCTGCTGCTAATGAACGAGTGAAGGAGGTTGCCTTGTTGGGGATTGAAAATCTTGCGGATGTGCAGATTCATGACCTGTTTGAATGTCGCAAGTGCAACATGAGCTTCGATGAGAAGGATTTGTACTTGCAGCACCTGTTGTCGTTTCATCAGAGGACGACAAGGCGGTACCGGCTTGGTTCATCTGTTGGAGATGGAGTTATAATTAAGGATGGCAAGTTTGAGTGCCAGTTCTGCCATAAGGTGTTTCTTGAAAGGCGTCGCTACAATGGTCATGTGGGGATCCATGTTAGGAATTATGTGAGGAAAGTTGAAGATTCACCGGGTCAGCCAAATGTCCAGGGGACAGACGACAAGTCTCCAGTCAGGGAGGACTTGCCTTTAAGGATATCTAAGATGGATGCCCTCATTGAAATTGCTCAAAACTCTATTATGGAGGACTCTGTCACTGAACCTCATAGTTCAGCTAAACTGAATAGGATTCCTGGTTCAGATGTTGCTGTTGGTTACTTAGATCAAGACGGAAACTCTGAGTCTCCAGTCAGTGAACAGAAAATGGAAGATAGCATGACTGGAAAAAATGTGGATCATGATTTGGATGAAAAAGTAGAGGAAATTGACGATGATAACCATGTGATTGATGTAAAGATGGTTACTTTTCTGGATAACGTGGGTTTGTTATCTGTAAATAAACAAGATGTTAATGCACCTGATACTTCTTAGGTAAAAGATGATGTGCCATTGACTATTGAGGAACTGGATCAGTCTGGGATGGATTTGGATGACGATTCTCAAAACTGTTTACTTCCTTTATCTGAACATCACATAATACCAGAATCTGAAAAGAGTGAAAATTCTGCGTGTGCTAATACTAAGGGTCAATTTATACTTGATGAAGGCATCAGTAACAAGAGTGAGTTGGAATTTAGTTTAAATGGCTTGAAGGATGTTCCTGTTACTGTTAGCACTAATGTCCAAGAGATGGTAAGGCCAGCCTCTGAAGAAAATGTGGTACACACTGGGGATTTTAACTTCTCTATATCCACAGAACAATCTTTTGGGTTGTTTACCTGCATTAAACTCTGATGAGGTATAAGGCATAACCTATGGATGCCTTTATTTTCAGGTTCCATATATGTTGAAAAACTGAGGGAATAGTCCTACACATATTATATCAAGGTCCTCTTAGAAAGTGATTACTTTGAGGTCTTCTGTATGTGTGCACATGCATGGGATGTGGACTACTGTGCTAATTTTCATCTGTGTCTCTGAATGTATTCTGGTTTCATTTTGTATTCAACCATTGCTGTAATTTTTCATTATTTACAAAGCTCTTGGCGGTTGGCACACATTCCTGATTTCAACAACACATGTGGTTTTGAAAACCAGTTTTGTTGTCTGAGCAGTTATTGTTCCATAGTGAATTTTTGATCCTTTAGTGTGGTTTTCACACAATTGTTATTGCTTCTGTGCAACACTGAGTATGTATATTTTTTCGATCTGTGACTATCTCACTTAAACCTGCAATATTGCCACTCAATGCAACAACAGTCTTAGGGCATGTTTGGATTTCCGTTGGGATGGTTTCAAAAATATCTGAGAGTAAAATCAGTTTGAGATTATGTTTGTTACCCTCAAAAGTATGTTTGAGTGTAAAATTTGGTCTGAAAACTAAGTTTTGGAGAAGTAAGACTTGGGATACTTTTGTAAACCCAGTTTACAAACTTAAGTTTAACTCAAACTTAGCTTTACAAACTTTAATCCAAATATGCACTTAGTCATTTGCTCTTTCAGCATCTGTGTTCTCTAAATGAATACGTGAATTACAGAAGCACACGTCTTTGTTTATTAATTGTAGACTGAGTAACATGTCCATTGTTTCTGAATCCAATGCTGGCTTTCCGTGTGGTTTTTAATATATTATTCTTTCTCGTCATATCTTAATATATCATGTATCTTGAAAGAGAAAATTAACAAATTTCTTTATTTGGGGAGTTGAAGGAATTGTAGGTCTAACCTGCCTTTTATTCTTGCTGAGACTAAAAATGCTTGCTTATCTTAAATGCCCCGTTAACAACCCTGCCATATCTTGTGCTTTTCTTAAATTTGATGTGTACAGGAGATTTGAGGGGAGTTCTAATTGCTAGGTGATAACCATGTGCTTGTGCACTTGAAACAACCTTCGTCTAGTACATTTCTTGTTTTTGGCTCTTGCTTTAGTTGAACTCTTGCTAAAAGCTAATTATGATTATTGGAATCTAGCACCATTAACTTCAAATTCTCTTATGAGCAATTAGCTACTACCCAGCCATGATGCGTCTCAACTGCTTGGTAGTGCTGAACTTTACCTTGAAAAATTCTTGTTGTTGCTCATTGACAGGGAGGAAAACGGTTTTGCAGTGTTGACCATGAACATGATAATGTCAAGGGGTTCCAGGAATTGAGATTTGATGAAATAGATACTGTTTGAGTATGGTTTTGCAAGGGTTCAAGTTTCTCCTCTTCCTGATGTACCAACTGAATTGACAAATAACACAGTGGTGGAAGGGACGTTATGCATCCCCAGTTCAGTTTGAATCACAAGAAGTTAAGCTAAATATTGGTGGCAGAAATCAGCTTACAACTGTGCGTGTATGGTGTGGAATAGAGTTTGACCAGGATGCTGTTAAGTATGAAATACAACCAGATTCTGTTGGATTCATGTGTCCAGCTTTGTAAGGAAAAAATCTCTGGTCAAGTCAATGTGTTGGACTGTGGATCCCCGAATGCTGGCTGTCTATAGACTGGTAATTGCTGATTCTCTGTAGATTAATGGTTTGATTAGAATGGCTTCTGTTATCTTGTCTCCTAATTATGATCTTCTCTTCCAAACTGAGGGGAGAGCATTATTCTAATATTTCAAACTTCCCAATTTTGTTTTATATAGTTACTCAAGAACCAAGTGATGAGCAAAAAAGCTGTCATAATATATATATATATATAATGGTAAAGTTGTGTCATGATGACTTGTTGGTCATGAGTTCGAATCTGGAAACAACTTTTTTAAATATGCAAGGATAAGACTTTTGTGTAACGGGATACTTAGTTTATATATATATATATATATATATATATATATATATATATATATATTGAAAAAAACAATACAAAAAAAAAATTTGAAGTTACTAAAGGTGGAAAATGCAAGGGGAGAGATTCCAATATGATTTACTCTTTTCAGAATAATCTATTACCAAAATGATTTACACTTATTATTGTTGTACTTGCCACAACTGCAGAGATTTTAGCTTTGGCAGCTGAATGATATTCCAAAGACAGTAAAAACAGATGATCTAGAAGAAAAAAGCCAGGATTTGGAGGTTGATGGCATACTCAATTATAGATTGTATCGTGGTTTTTATTATTAATTTCACCTCGTATGTTGTATTGTTGATTTGTCGTACATTGCCCCGTTCATTCGTATAGAAACCGATATTCAGTATTGTATTGTTTTATTTTATCCACGACTCTGCTGTAATAGTGTGCCTGGCCAGCCTGGGGCTTTCAACTTGAGCTCGGTACAAAACTAACGAATGTATTCCCCAATTACACAAAATGAAATATGAACATCAGAACATGTGTACACAGTTTAGGCCCGTACATATATAGTGAGTATAATGTACTCCCTCCGTCTCCGTCCCATAATAATCATTATGTAAAAATTAAAAGTTGTCATAAAATGATTGTTATTTTATCTTTTTAATATAACATTAATTATATTTATTTATTTATATTTCTTATAATATTAATAAGGGTTTGAAATTAGTGTCTTAGAATATTGGTTAATGAACTAAAATGAGAAAATATTTAGTGTGAAAATCATAATAAAGGGTAAAAACAATCATGAGTAGTGTAATTTTGACTTTTGAGCATTTGAATAAAAAAATTTCTCCTTCTAGTTTTTAACCAATACCTTAAAAGTATTGGTTAACCTTTGTCTATTAAAAGTATGGGTTATAAAATTATAATTTTTTAATCTATTTATTAACTTCTTTTTGAATGTGTAAAATTATCTAAAATGACAATTACAATAGGAAGGAAGGAGTATTCTTTTGAGGCCGGTTTGTATAACAATTGAAATCTTATTGATTTATATAAATTAAACTCTAACGAAAATTTATGAAGATCGAGAAAATAGTTAGAAATTAACGAGTCTAAACGCTATGGAAATTGGTAGGAATAAAAGGAAACGTTATGAAAAGCAGTTATTAAGATCAATGAAAATAAAGAGTTACGAAGATTAAAAGAGAGAAGTGTATACAAAATTGTCTTTCTAAACCCGTAATCTAGTCTAGTATATGAAAGTAACAATTAAATAATTAACGCAAAAATTTAGAGTATCTAACTGAGTCATGCTTTACTAATTATACTTAACAAATAATATAAATAATAACCTAGTATTGAATGATTGATAAGAAAACCCTAGTATTGAATGAATGAAATATCACAAATAAGTCAAATGTTTAATCTTTTGTATGCATGCGTAAAAGTCTTTCGCATATGCCAAAGAGAGTGTTTTGGCCTTTGGGTGAATGCAAAATGTGAGTTATTTTTTGGTACATATAAAATGTGAGTTGAATAATTGAAATATTAAAGGACAAGTGATTTCTTCTTCGGGGTGATAGAAAAACGGTAATTACTAATTATACTTGCATTGAAAGTTTGTGCAAAACAAAATCTTCAATGCAAGTATAAAAAGAATATGGAGAGACAGGAAAGTGGATGCAGTTTTAGGCAGCTAAAGAAACAGTTACGAGCATCTGGTTCTTGATTAGGTAGTGAGAATAATGGGTAAAAAAAGCTTATGTTGGACGCAAAAAAGATGTGCCACTAATAAAAGGTAGAGTGATAATTTTTCTATGATACTTTCATCTATAATACTAATTTTTCAGTCTTTCTTCTTTACATCATTAGTCTTGTCTAGTATTCAACTTTTGGATTGGCAATAGAGTTGTCTTGGCTTCAACTGAGACCCGAGAAGACAGCGGGAATGGATTCCTAATTTAATTTGGCTTTTCTTATCAATCGTCAACACATCAAGGGAAACGCATGCATGCACATAGATAGATGAAAAGTGAAAACTAGTCTCCTTTATATATCCATATCGTTGGTTACACATTTGGCCTATAGAGAAAACTAATTTTTAAACAATGAATGGTAAACATAAAACTAGAACATGGAGAAAGAGTGTTCCTTTCCCCGCAAACACCAGTACAACTAGTTGCCTTTTCTCCTCTAAGATGAATAGTTCAAAGCGTGCTGGGGAAGCAAGACTTACCTGCAGTGGTTGCCAACGCAAGTTTCTAGTACCTACAATCACAAATGCATACCGTTGCTGTAATTGTCATAGTGTCACCAATTCAATTTTAGGTTCTGAGCGATCAAGGAAAGGCAGTGGAGTCTTCAAACATGATCAACTGAATAATGCTTACCCAAATGGAGCTTTGCTGCCACCTTCAGCAAGTTGTTCCTTTTCATCATCCATGACGATGGGTAACAAGCGTGCAGTTATATGTGGAGTTACATACGGGAAAAGGAAATTCAAGCTAGAAGGAACCATTAATGATGTTAATAACATGAAAAATCTACTTCTTGATAACTTTAAATTCCCAACTGGGTGCATACGTGTCCTTACAGGTATCTCCTTCTATCCTTTTCTAATTGGTATGTGGATTTTATATGATTCATTTCAATTTTATTTATTTATTTATGTTTGCTGTTTGTTTGAATGCATGAAAATATAAAATCCAAAGCTCCTTATGAACAACAATTTGATACTTCTTATCACTAGAATGCATATGTACCTGACTATCTTCGACTATATTATTGCAGATGATCAATATATCTGAATTGAAAGTCTTTAGTATTATGCTATTGTTGCGACTTTGGTTGAACCAATTCCATGTAATTTTTTTGTTAAACTATACTATTTTAGAAATTTTAAAAGCAAAATACACCTGCTTTGTAAAAAACAGGATTGCTCTGAACTTTCCCCATGTATGAATGTTAAGCATGCATACAAAGTGCCAACTTCAGTAGTGATAATGAAAGATACAGATTAATTTCATTCCAAAACTTGTAAATTGCAGAAGAACAGAAGGACCCCAATTTAATTCCAACAAAGAAGAACATGCTGGATTCCTTAAATTGGCTTGTGAAGGACTGCCAGTCAGAGGACTCATTAGTCTTCTACTTCTCAGGACATGGTTTGCAACAACCAGAAGATCGCAAAGGAGATGAAATTGACGGGCTTGATGAAACTATTTGTCCTGTTGATTTTTTGAGAGAAGGAATGATCACTGACAATGAAATAAATTCTATCATTGTTCAACCACTCAAGCAAGGTGTCACACTTCATGCTATTATTGATGCTTGTCATAGTGGAACAACACTTGATCTTCCGTATCTTTGCCAAAAAGAAAAGTAAGTACATATTCAATGCTTTCTTTCATTTGATTTTATGCTTCTATTACAAACTTACTCTTGCCCCTTGCAAGCCAACTATTTTGTCCCTTTTGCTTGCTTGCAGTGGCAGTTGGAAATGGAAGGATAACAAACCACCTCATAGTAAAGAAACTATGACAACACAAACAAATAGTGGACTTGCTATTTGCCTCAGTGCTTGTGAAGATGGTCAGATGGCTGCTGATACTGCAGTAAGAATCTTGGATATATATTTTCATCTCCCCTCTCTGTGGTGTAAAGCAATGCCATAAATTATACATACTTTCACATCTTGAATTGAGTTGTGAAACAACGTGTGCAGGCTTTTGATGGAAACAGGTTTAACGGTCTTGTGACCTATCTTTTCTCACAAATAATTAGAGATAATCCTGAAATAACATATGGTGGTTTACTAGAAAAGCTACATCAGGAAATTGGAAAGATCCATCAAAGCAAATTCTCTAACAGCTTCTTGAAACGTGTTTTTCACCGAAAAATTGATCAGGTACGCTTCCATCTTCTTTAGGTTCTACTGCTTTTAAGTGTTATGAATCCAAGATTTTGTTTAGCGGAAATACAATTGAATTGTCTTCACTAGCAGCCGACCTTCTTCATTATTGGTCATAACATTATTTTACCTCATATAAATGCTTTTTTTGTCTCTAATCTAGTATCCTAAAGCTTTTAAGCAGAGTGTAAAATATCTGATATAATCTTCAAAATTCCTGTTTAAGTGGATTTTATCCTTCCAATGTACTATAAGATATATACCATTATAAAAAACTGTTATCTGGTTTTCTTGCATCCGAGCATTGTTATCTTCACACTACAGCAAGGGCATATCAATATGAATCATTGAAAAAAAAAAAAGTTTTAGATTCTCTAAAATCAATGATCTTCCTTTTCAATTTCTAAAGCACATAATCTTATTCTATAACTTTAGTAGCATTTGTGCTTCATGCCCAGAATTACATCATCTATGATATGATATGTTAAAGGAGCTAAATGTTCTAAATGTTATTATCTCTTTGAAGCAGCATCAAGAATTTATATCAACTTTTCTTTGTGTATCCAACTCATCCAAAATGCATTATATATCACAATTGGGTTGTTCTTGATTGTAATTTTACGATGAGATTGGATTCTTTTCTTTGGCGCATTGCAGGACCCTCATTTATCATCGTCAAAGAAATTTGATATTGCTACAAGAATTTTTAAATTGTGAGCATGTAAGTTGGACAAGACAATTCTCTCATTTGTTAATTGGTTGGTAAGGTCAGGACAAAATATTATTGGCTATTCATCATAGCTATCTCATGACAGAAGAAGTAAGTGAATAATTAATGATGAAATTGGATTCTTAAGATAGAATAAGTCTGTACTGATTACGTGTTTGTGGAGATGTTTCTAAAATAAAAAAGATAAAAAGCGCAGGACTTTAGGTTTGTGTATAGTAAGCTTTAGTTTTGTTTCTTTCTACCAATTTCTATTGAATGTAAAGAGTGTCATAGTGAATCCACTACAAGATATAATAGTTATACTTTTAAATAAATAATAAAAAATAACGTTTCCTATTTCGTTTTCACACTCACTAATAAAATAAAATAAAAAATGTTAGTAATACATTTTGACATAAATATGTTTTAAAGTGAGTTTTAGTGTTGGAAAAAACTTCGTGTTATTTTTTAGATCTCATTTTCTTAGTGTTCTTTTAAGTCCTTACCATTAATTCTAGTTAGTTTAGTACTGAAATTATTAACAAAATTAAGTATACTAATTAAGGTAATAAATAATACTTTAAAGTAATTAAGATAATTGATTGCTTTTATGTACATAATTAAATTAAGTA
>PYAF01006055.1:0-13920 GCA_007407185.1 Glycine tomentella | reverse complement strand
TTTTGTTAAACAATCATTATTTTTTAACAAACTATTATTTAAAGAAGATCATTACATATAATTTTTATTTTATATTACGTGATAAATTATATGTACTTCATTTTATGTGTAAAGAAGGGCTATTAATCACAAAATAAATTTAGTATATTATGAAGAAAATTACCTTTTTTATTATCATTTCATTGTTATAGGATATCAATCAGATTTATGTCCTTACTTAAGGACTTAAAAGGAGATTAAATTTAGTATTACTTCAACCAAATACTTGTTGGTATGAATAAAATTGTATTTTTATATTATTTTTTATTAGTAAATATTAATTGCTAATTTTTGTTAATAGAAGGGTTCGAACCACAATCTTTTTCTCCTTCCCTTTGTCCTTGATCACTTAATCAACTTTATATCTCTTGTTACTTTTGAATTATGTAAGGATTAAAAAATAATAGTGGTTATTATTTTTATATTACATATATTTTTATATGATTAATGATCTTAAAAATATAAATACATCTAATAATTTTATTATTTTTTGTCTTTGCATTGGAGACAAAATTGTTCGTGATGTATTAAAAAAATTATATTACAATTAGTCAAAATTAATATTAGGTTGACTATCGTATCCATTTGTGATCCATTTGTTAGTGAGATGCAATTATCATTTTTTTTATACTTTTGATTATTTTTATTAGTTAGTTGAACTTTTTTAAATTGAAAATTAATCAATATAATAAAAGTTAAATTTAGGAATGTTTTGAAACTATTTACAAATATGAGATTATCAAATACATCAAAATTGGACATGAGAGCATGCCTAATTTAAACGTGACATAGGAATAAGTACGATTCCATATTTATAAATAGTTTCAAAACAGTCCTAAATTTATAATTTTAATTAAAAAAGTATTATATTAATTTTTTTTTTCCAAAGTTAGCATTCAATTACTATTATAGTCTTATTGTCATCCGTTGAAAGTTAGTTTAATCAAGAAAAACCCAAAATCATTTCGGGAAACTCATTCACGACCATTAGTTGTCGGCAATAGAGTTTGGCAATGTCGGCCGGGAGGTTTAGGTGGTGTTGTCGGTGTTGTTAACGGACGATTGCAGTGCTACGATAACAATAACAACTCTTTTTTTCCCCTCTCAACTTTTCTCTTTCTTTTTCTTCTTCTTCTTCTTCTTCTTTCTCACGCCTGTCATCCCTTGCCTCACTACCGTAGGAGCCACGCAAGTTGATACATATAGAGAAAATAAAGCTAACGATAAAATCAGAAATCGCACATGATGTTTGTAACAATGCAATTGATAGATTAAAATAGTGGAATCAAATGACGAGAAAAAAAAAAAATTAAAACTTGCACATGATACAATTAGAACTTGCACTTGGTGCAATCAGAAAATGGCAGTGTTGTGCCAGTATCAGAGTTGGAGTATTTGTGAGGGTGGTGTGAGAAAGAGGAAGAAGTGGGAAAAAAAAGGGGAAGAAAGGATAGTCACCTTCGTTGGCAACAAACATAGCAAAGGAACCAATGACAATCGCAAACCATACTCTTGTACCACTCCACAATGTTCAACCCTAACTGGTTGGTTGCAATCCGTAACAAATCTAGCTAAATTGATGGATAGTCGTTACTTTCAATAATAAGGATAAATTCGTCAAATATATTTATCATATTTCAATAATCGAAATTAAAAGTTTCTATTGAAACAAGTTCTGTGCTTCAATTTTAAAAATACAAAATCTAATGGTTAGTATTGTTTTAACCACCATAATCTAATGGTTAGTATTGTTTTAACCACTAAAAATAACCTAAACGACTAGATCATTTTAGACTTCGTCTCAGTTTATGAAAAGTAATATATGAAGAGTAAATTATGAGGATATATGTAATTTTTTTTAAATCACAATGATAAAAGTAAATTATTGAATTCAAAATTAGAAATACTATTAAAATTAAAAAAGTTAAAAAAAAATGAATTAGTCTATTTGTGTGATCAAAAGTTTGTGTATTGTGTGAATCTGGTTTATGATTTGACTTGCTTTGAACAATAGTGATGAGTGAAATTCATTAATATTTTTTTTTTGTTGCGCTATGATTGTAAAGGAATATCTGGATCAGTCACAAGAATTTTTAAATTCATATGAGGAATTCGCTAGCAATCATAGATGGGCTGTTCCCTGCCAACAATAATTTCTCCATGCACATTAAGCAGGATTCAAATCCTTGATCACATGATTGAGTTCAAGCCTTAGTCACTTTAACTAACCATTGTTGGTTGAAATTCATTAATAATAATGTGTTCAAGAGGATGCAACCTTAAATAAATTTCACTAAATAATAGTGTGTTTAAAAGAATGTGTTGTTTTCTCTTAAAATAATTGACAATGGTATTTTAATACAGGGGTGCCAACAACATTCTTTCTAATGCTCGTTCTACGTTATTAATTACTCCTCTTGTATCAAAATAAGTTTCGCATTAAAAAAGTTATTCCAAAATAAATATCATGTTAATTTTTTAATGTAATATTAATTATTTTTTCCCTAATACCCCTAATAAGTTTTACTTTAACTTTTTCAATATATATTAGTAATAAAATTAGTTTTTATAAAATTAATTTTTTCATATATTAATAAATTTTATTGTTCTGTATAAAATAATTAAAATGATATTTATTTTGGGATAGAGTGAGAGTCAAATTTATTGAAACTTCATAACGAAGATTTAGGTCATTGAATGGTGAAATTGAATCTCGAAGTATGCATGATGATGGTGTTCAACATTAAGAAAATAATATTAAAATGGATGTTGTAAAAATATAATTAAGTAAGAATAAATTATATAATTTTTTTTTGAGATTTAAAGAAATTACACATATTTTTTATTTTTTTATTTTTTTTACACAAACATTCTGATATTTAAGAAAAACACATATGCCCCCGTTTGTTTTCAAAATATATAGATTTAATGTTATTATTGTTGGTATGGAATTGGTTCAAGTGATTTTGTGCGTTGAATCGATATGATTTGGTTGAGGTAATTTAATTTGGTTTTTGAAACATAAAATAATTTATTTGGCTTATGGGTTTGTTAGAATGGGGTTGACTAAATGGTTTTGTTGCTCATGATGGTGTTCATTTGACTTATAGGTTTAAAATTATTTATTTGGCTTATGGGTTTGTTAGAATGAGGTTGACTCAATGGTCCTGTTGCTCATGGTGGTGTTCATTTGACTTATAGGTTTATTGGTATAACAGTTTGATTAGGTTTTTTGCAACTTCATTTTTTTTATTATCAAAATTGTCCTATACTAGAAGGAGGAAGACAAGGAAATTTCAAGAAAAAAAACTCATTAAATGTCATGTGTAATACCACTTATCACTGTCAAATGTTTGGACAACATTTAATGAGATTTGTGTAGATTTTAAAATTGAGTGGAAATATGTGTAATTTTCTTAAACCTCAAAGAAATTTTTGTAAATTTTAAAAAAGGAGAAGAGACATGTATAATTTCTTTAAATCTAAAAAGAAATTTGTGTAATTTACTCTACTAGTAAATGAAATTAAAAGAAAAAATAGATATACTTCCTCCAAATTATAAGCAAAAAAAGACATATTAAAAAAAATAGTTAACTTTATTAAATTATATCTTTTTAATTAATAAATAAATGATTTTTCTAAACTATTCATCATTGTCATTGGAATATGATATCAAAGTATGTAATTTTTTTTATCCTATTAAACAAATGATATTTTAGGAAAAAAATCTTATTAAATAAGCAATAAGTAATTGGATTTGTATATTTTAGATAAAAAAAATTATTGCTTATACTTGAGACAGGAAGGAATACTCTTTAAGCCTATAACATGGATAATATAAGAAATTTTAATTTTGTTAAATAAATTCTTTTGTATTAATTTTAATTTTAAACTATTGAATACTAAAACATTCAACGTCTTTTTCTTTTCTTTTCTTTTTATTTTGTGTTGATTACTTAATCATTTAAAAAACACCTGAATAAAAACATTTTATAAGGTAAATTTTTTCTCTCTAAGATACGGATTTATATCCATTTCTTAGCAAGACATTATTTATAAAAAAAGAATATGAAAAGTGGATGCAGTTTTGGGCAGCTAAAGAAACAATTAGGTGTATCTAGTTCTTGATTATGTATAGTGAGTGAGAATAATGGATAAAAGCGTACGTTATTTTCTAAGATATACCTTTATCTATCTAAAATTGTATTTATTCTCAAAATCTTTCTTCCTTATATCATGATTATTATCTATACCCCAAAAATTTTGGATTTGATATTTTTTTATAGATGTTATTTATTAGTTTGTTAATTTTTTGCCAATAAAAGAATTAAATATGTGATATTTTTCTTTTTTTTTTCTTAGCCATCCAATCACTCTTATATCTTTTAAATTTTGGATTTGATAGGTTTCAGATTTCAATTTCTATTCTATTAATGTTTGTAAAGGGAGATAAATGTAACTTAAGTATTTTTTTAAGAATATCTTTAGTACAAGATCTTAAACAAAGATCTTAAATTTAAGATTTGATTTTCATTAAATCTCTTAATATAGGAGCTGAGGAGATCTCCAATATGGAGAATGAGTTCTTTAAAAAATCTCATAAGATCTATACATTGTTCAAAAAAGAATAATTTTTTTTCTTTTTTTTCCTCTCGTTAAGATCTCAAAATAA
Source organism: Glycine tomentella (assembly GCA_007407185.1). Taxonomy (NCBI): domain Eukaryota; kingdom Viridiplantae; phylum Streptophyta; class Magnoliopsida; order Fabales; family Fabaceae; genus Glycine; species Glycine tomentella. The sequence goes on along the minus strand of PYAF01006055.1, from coordinate 9,209 downwards.
GATTTATTATTAAAAAATGAAAAAGATCATGAGAGATCTTTAATCCTATTTGACATGATATACTAAAATGTAGTCTAAGATCTCAATTTGAAATCTACCGGTAAGATGCTTTAATTGTTAAAAAATATATATATTTTTGTCATGGATTGAGGCTATCTCTCCGTTTGAAGTTTCTTTTACAAAGGTGAAAAGTGTCAATCATGCAGCCTTATCTTAATTGCTCAATGTACATATACTAGTCTCCTTTCCCTATATATATCCTTCCTGATGGTTGCATGTTTGTCCTGCAGAGAAAACTATTTTTCAAAAAATGGATAGATCTATAACAACGAGAAAGTATTATTATATTCCCAAAACTGCAACTCAAGGCTTTGTTTCCCCAGATATGGATGCTGGGGAAGCAAACCTTACCTGCTTCGATCCTTTGCCCGCAAACACTTACACTAGTACAACTCGTCGCCTTGTTTACCCAAAGAAAAATAATTGGCAAGAATTACGAGCCTGCAAAGGTTGCAAACAAGAGTTTCCAGCACTTCCAAGAACATCGGCATACCGTTGTTATAAGTGTCATCGTGTCAGCAGTTCAATTTCAGGTTCTGAGCAATCAAGGAAAGACAGTAGAATCTGCAAACATGATCAACTGAATAATGCTAACACAAGAGTGTCTCCTTCAGCAAGTTGTTCCTTGTCACTATCCAAGCGTGCAGTTATATGTGGAGTTACATACGGGAAAAGGAAATTCAAGCTCGATGGAGCCATTAATGATGTTAATAACATGAAAAATCTACTTCTTGATATCTTTAAATTCCCAATTGGGTGCATACGTGTCCTCACAGGTATCTCCTAGTCCTTGAGTCATTTTCTAATTGTTATGTGAATTTCATATGATTCATTTCAAATTTTTTTCCCGTTTGTTTGAGTGCATAACTGAAAGCTCCTTCTGAACAGTAATTTGATACTTCTTTCTTATGACTAGAATGTATAAATACGTATCTGACTATCTTCGACTATATATTATAGTAGTAGATGATGATCAATATCTGTATTGGAAGTCTTGGTATTATGTTATTGCTTGCCATTTTGGTTGAACCGAGTTTTCCAATAATTAGTAAAGTCCCTTTTTCCCTTAATAAGTAATTAATATCTAATCTCATAGTCATGTCTCCTTTCATCAAAATATCATATGTCGAACTTTCCTGCGTATGAGTGTTGAGCGTGCATAGAAAGTGCCATTGCCAGCTTTAGAAGTGATAATGAAAGATGCAGATTAATTTTATTCAAAAACTTGTAAATTGCAGAAGAACAGAAGGATCCCAATTTAATTCCAACAAAGAGGAACATACTGGAATCATTAAATTGGCTTGTGAAGGACTGCCAGTCACAGGACTCATTAGTCTTCTACTTTGCCGGACATGGTCTGCAACAAACAGAATATCTCAAAGGAGATGAAATTGACGGGCTTGATGAAACTATTTGTCCTGTTGATTTTTTGAGAGAAGGAATGATCACTGACAATGAAATAAATTCTATCATTGTTCAACCACTCAAGCAAGGTGTCACACTTCATGCTATTATTGATGCTTGTCATAGTGGAACAACACTTGATCTTCCGTATCTTTGCCAAAAAGAAAAGTAAGTACATATTCAATGCTTTCTTTCATTTGATTTTATGCTTCTATTACAAACTTACTCTTGCCCCTTGAAAGCCAACTAATTTGTCCCTTTTGCTTGCTTGCAGTGGCAGTTGGAAATGGAAGGATAACAAACCACCTCATAGTAAAGAAACTATGACAACACAAACAAATGGTGGACTTGCTATTTGCCTCAGTGCTTGTGAAGATGGTCAGATGGCTGCTGATACTGCAGTAAGAATCTTGGATGTATATTTTCATCTCCCCTCTCTGTGGTGTAATGCAATGCAATAAATTTTACATACTTTCACATCTTGAATTGAGTTGTGACCAACCTGTGCAGGCTTTTGATGGAAACAGGTTTAACGGTCTTGTGACCTATCTTTTCTCACAAATAATTAGAGATAATCCTGAAATAACATATGGTGGTTTACTAGAAAAGCTACATCAGGAAATTGGAAAGATCCATCAAAGCAAATTCTCTAACAGCTTCTTGAGACGTATTTTTCACCGAAAAATTGATCAGGTACGCTTCCAACTTCATTAGGTTCTACTGCTTTTAAGTGTTATGAATCCAAGATTTTGTTTAGCGGAAATACAATTGAATTGTCTTCACTAGCAGCCAACCTTCTTCATTATTGGTCATAACATTATTTTACCTCATATAAATGCTTTTTTTTTTCTTTCTCTAAGCTAGTAGCCTTAAGCTTTTAAGCAGAGTGTAAAATATCTGACATAATCTTCAAAATTCCTGTTTAAGAGTATTTTATCCTTCCAATGTACTACAAGATATATACCATTATAAAAAATTGTTATCTGGTTTTCTTGCATCTGAGCATTGTTATCTTCACACTACAGCAAGGGCATATCAATATGAATCACAACGATAAAAAAAAGGTTTTAGATTCTCTAAAATCAATGATCTTCCTTTTCAATTTCTAAAGCACATAATCTTATTCTATCACTTAGTAGCATTTGTGCTTTATGCCCAAAATTACATCATCTATGATATGATATGATATGTGAAAGGAGCTAAATGTTTTAAATGTTATCTCTTTGAAGCAGCATCAAGAATTTATATAAACTTTTCTTTGTGTATCCAACTCATCCAAAATGCATTATATATCACAATTGGGTAGTTCTTGATTGTAATTTTACGATGAAATTGGATTCTTTTCTTTGGTGCATTGCAGGACCCTTGTTTATCATCGTCAGAGAAAATTGATATTGCTACAAGAATATTTAAATTGTGAGCATGTACGTTGGAAAAGACAATTCTCTCATTTATTAAATGGTTGGTAAGGTCAGGACAAAATATTATTGAAATAGATATCTCATGACAGAAGAAAAAAATAAATAATTAATGATGAAATTGGATTCTTAATATAGAACAAAGTCTTGCTAAAAAAAATAAAAATAAAGTCTGTACTGATTACGGGTTAGTGGAGATGTTTCTACAACAACAAAAAGAAAAGAAAAGGATAAAAAGCGCAGGAGTGCCGAGTGCAGGACTTTAGGCTTGTGTATAGTAGCTTTAATTTTGTTTCATTCTACCATTTTCTATGTAAATTGAATACAAAGGGTGTAAAGTGACTCCTCCAATAGTTATACTTCTATCAATAATAATAAATAATGGAGATCGATCCTTGATTTCGTTTTCACTCACATATAAAATAAGAAGAAACATTAAAAATACATTTTTGATATATTTAAATCTCTACAAATATGATATTGTCTAATTTTATCACTAACAAAATTTTGTAGTAATATTACTTTGTAGATCTGACATTTTTTTAGTGCTCTTTTTTAGTTGTTATCTTAATTATACTTAGTTTAAGGATAAAAAATGTCAAGATCTAAGGTAACAAATTTTGTTGCAAGGACTAAAACTATATAGACTCATGTCTGTAGAAACTTAAAACACATTTAATTTTATATAGTTTTAATATATTTTTTATTATTGGTTTAAATTTTTTGAAAATTAAAAATTATTTTAATAATTTTGATTGGATATTTTAAAAAGTTAATACTTCTAAGTAATTTTTATAAATTCATTTTAAAATTAATCCAAAACTATTAAATTTGTAAGTTATCATTTTTTATTCGTAACGACATTAATGTCATATTTCAACTAGCATTAGTAACTGTTTTAAGTTGTATTAGAGTTACTCCAAAAAAAAAGTTGTATTAGAGTTTATTTTAATTGTCTTGATTACCTCTTTTAAATATATTAATTAACAATTGTTTTTGATTAATTAATATTATTATATTAATTTTATTTATTATTATTTATGTCTTACGTTAAAGATCACGAATATCCTCCAATCCACTTGATTTTATTAATTTCACTTCCATTGTAGCTAATCTAAGAAAATTTTGTATACAGATAAAAATATTGATTTTATTTGCAACTTACCAAAGATAATCTGACTATATTTTTTTATACAATAATATTAATGCGAATTATTTATCTATTTTATCAAATTTTTTTACAATATTTGAACTATAAAAGCGGAGCTTTTCTTCTCGTTTCCATACAAAATATTTCTCATCTTCTATTTTCCTAGGTGAATGAGAATTTTCTGTTGTTAGTTTGGATGTCATACCTACTCGATAAATTCAAGATGAGTATGTTTATGCATCACGTGGATAAATTCTTAAAGACAATGTGACTATCACATATCTTAAGTCATTTTCCTTATGAGTGATTAAGTTCTATAAGTCGAAAAATAGATCAAGATTTGTGATCATATAAGTTTGTGTTGTTGTTTGATTTAGTTTGTGATGTGACCTACCTAAAACAATAATTATGAGAGAATTTATTAATAATAGTATGTTGAAGAGCACTCTTTCTAATGCATCCTCTACATTATTGATTAAAATTTACTGAAATGAAGATTGAGCTCGACGTTGAAATAAAAATAAATAAAAAAATGAACGGTGGGAAAGAATAAAAGCAACAGAAACTACAGCCTCAAGGTTGCAACCTTGAGAGCATCCACTAACAAAAGAGATCTTAAAGGAGAGGGGCATGAAGGCCAATTGACCAACAAATCAGAGGAAGAAGAACCCTTCTTTGCTAGCCAGTTTACACACTGATTGAATTTGGCTTATGCACGAAGGAAGCATTCGGATGATGAATTTGAATTTTGAAGTATACACGATAATGGTGTTCAACGTGAAGAAAATTAAAGTGGATGTGGAAATATTAATAAATGAAATTAAAAAACAACAACAAAGATACTCTTTAAGAGTAAGACATGAATAATATTGTGATTTTGAAACATCATGTGTTATTTCATTCTTTTTATGGAAAAATAAATTTGTTAAATAATTCTGTTTTAATTTTAAATTATTGAATACTAAACATTCTACTTTTTTTTATTATGTGTTGGTGGCTTAATCATTTAAAAAACACCTGAATAAAAACATTTTATAATATGATTTTTTTTCCTAAGATACGGATTTATATCCAGTTCTTAGCTAGACATTATTTATAAAAAAAATATGAAAATTAGGTGCAGTTCTGGGCAGTCAAAAAACAATTAGGAGTATCTGGTTCTTGATTATGTATATAGTGAGTGGGAATAATGGATAAAAGCGTATGTTGAACGCGATAGTAGAGAATAAAAGGTAGAGTTTTATTTTTCTATGATACTTTTATCTATCTATAGTTCTATTTATTCTCATTATCTTTCTTCCTTGTACTTATCTATAACCCAAAGATTTTGGGTTTGATAGATTTCAGTTTCTATTCTATTAATGGTTTTAGAGTGAGGTAAATGTAACATAAGTATCGTTGTAAATGTTTAGTCAGAAAGATTTTTTGAGTCAAAAGAATTATCTGAAAGATTTTTATTTCCCGGAATATTGGATAAGGTGTGTGGCTTATGTTTTTGCTATGTAACTATCATCAGGAGGGGCTTGGTTACGTTACTAGGGAGGCTTTTGTAATTTTCAAACTTTGTATCTTTCTTGTTACCAAATTTAACATTCCTTTTGTTAAATCTCTCGTTTTTTTAGTTAATAAATGGGTTTTTTTGCTTTTTTCAACAACAAAAAAAATCTCTTACCAAGTGAAACGCATGAACAAAGGTCAAAGTTGTCAATCCTGCAGCCTTATCTTAATTGCTCAATATACATATACAAGTCTCGTATATATACCCTTCTGGTTGTTGCATGTTTGGCATGCAGAGAAAACTTAACGTTCAAAAAATGGATAAAACTAGAACAACGAGAAAATATGTTTATATTCCAAAAACTACACCTCAAGGCTTCGTTTCCCCAAATATTAATAGTTCAGAGCATGCTGGGGAAGCAACACTTACCTGCTTTGTTTCCCCAAAGATTGATGCTTTGAACTACTACAACTCGATAAAGGATGTTCCTTTTCCCACAAACACTAGTACAACTCGTTGCCTTGTTTCCTAAAAGATTAGTAGTTCAAAGCTTGTCGGGGAAGCAAGACTTACCTGCAGTGGTTGCCAACGCAAGTTTCTAGTACCTACAATCACAAACGCATACCGTTGCAAAAAATGTATTAGTGTCACCAGTTCAATTTCAGGTTCTGAGCAATCAAGGAAAGGTAGTGGAGCCGTCAAACATGAACAACTGAATAATGCTATCAGTAACACAAATGGAGCTTTACTGAGAAGACTATCAATTTCAGCAAGTTCTTCCTTGTCCTTGTCCACACCAAGCAACAAGCGTGCAGTTATATGTGGAGTAACATACAGGAAAAGGAAATTCAAGCTAGAAGGAACCATCAATGATGTTAATAACATGAAAAATCTACTTCTTGATAAATTTAAATTCCCAATTGGGTGCATACGTGTCCTCACAGGTATCTCCTTGAGTCCATTTTTAATCGGTATGTGAGTTATATGATTTATTTCATTTTTTTTTTATGTTTCCTTTTTGTTTGAGTGCATAGCAAAATAAAACTGAAAGATCCTACTGAACAATAACTAAATACTTCTTATGACTAAATGTGTGTGTGTATATATGTATATGTATATGACTATCTTCGACTATATATTATAGTAGATGATCAATATCTGTATTGAAAGTCTTAGTGTTGTGCTATGGCTTGCGATTTTTGTTGAACCAAGTTTCCCGAAAAATCAACAGATGTTAGTCATCTTTCATCAGATCTTGAACTTTCCCTGTGTATGAGTGTTAAGAATGCATAGAAATTAAAAAGTTCCACTGCCAGCTTTAGTAGTGATAATGAAAGATACAGATCAATTTTATTCAAAACCTTGTAAATTGCAGAAGAAGAGAAGGACCCCAATTTAATTCCAACAAAGAGGAACATACTGGAATCCTTAAAGTGGCTTGTGAAGGACTGCAAGTCAGAGGACTCATTAGTGTTCTACTTCTCTGGGCATGGTCTGCAACAACCTGAATATTGCAAAGGAGATGAAATTGACGGGCTTGATGAAACTATTTGTCCTGTTGATTTTGTGAGAGAAGGAATGATCACTGACAATGATATAAATTCTACCATTGTTCAACCACTCAAGAAAGGTGTCACACTTCATGCTGTCATTGATGCTTGTCATAGTGGAACAACACTTGATCTTATGTATCTTTGCAAAAAAGAAAAGTAATTACATGTAACATATTTAATGCTTTCTTTCATTTGATTTTATGCTTCTACCAACCTCACTCTTGCCCCTTGAAAGCCAACTAATTGGTCTATTTTGCATGCTTGCAGAGGCAGTTGGAATTGGAAGGATAGCAAACCACCCCATAGTAAAAAACCTATGACAAAACAAACAAATGGTGGACTTGCTATTTGCCTCAGTGCTTGTAAAGATAGTCAGATGGCTGCTGATACCGCGGTAAGAACCTTGGATATATATTTCCATCTGCCTCCTCCCTGCGATGAAATGCAATGCAATAAATTTCACATCTTGAATTGTGAGTACTGACCAACCTGTGCAGGCTTTTGATGGTGTTAAAGAATACACTAGCTACTTCTAAACATGTCTAGAATTTTCTCAAGAAATTAGGAAAGGTAGGAGTATTGTAGAAAAGTATAGAGTATTCTAGAATATTAGGGAATGGTGTAGGCTAGAAAGAAGTGTATGGAGAATTCTAGAAGAAGAATTCTAGCTATTAGATCAAATAAATCTCCACCATCTATTAAGGAGGAGGAATGGGTATAAATACCCATCTAGGTAGGCTCATTTGAAAATGAGAGAGAGAAGGGAAAGAAAGAAAAATAAGAAAGAAGATAGAAAGAGTATGAGGCTATATTGAGTGGTGTGTAGGAAAATAATTAGTGAGTGTAATTTCCTACATAAATAATAGTTTTTTCTTTCTTTTGTCCCTTAAATCTTTTTCAACAATTGGAAACAGGTTTAACGGTATATTGACATATCTTTTCTCAAAAATAATCAGAGAACATTCTGATGAAATAACATATGGTGGTTTACTAGAAAAGCTACATCAGGAAATTGGAAAGATCCACCAAAGCAATTTCTGTAACAGCTTCTTGAAACGTATTTTTCAAAGTAAAATTGATCAGGTAGGCTTCCATCTTCTTTAGTTGCGATTGCTTTCAAGTGTTATCAATCCAAGATTTTGTTTAGCAGTAATCCAATTGTCTTCACCAGCAGTCAACCTTCATTAATGGCAATAACATTATTTTACCTCGTATAAATGCATTCTTTGTCCCTAATCTAATAAAGGCTAAAGCTTTTAAACAGAGTGTAAAATATCTGACTAATATTCAAAAATCCTGTTTAAGTGGATTTTATCCTTCCAATAATGTATAAGATATACCATTTATTATAGAATTTTTTAGTATCTGGTTTTCTTGCATCCAAGCATTGTTATATACTTATATGCACCCTACAGCAAGGGCAATTCAGTATGAAGTATGAACCACAAAGATAAAAAAGTTTTAGATTCTGTAAAATCAATGTTCTTCTTTTTCAATTTCTAAAGCACTTAATCTTATTTTATCGCTTACCATTTGTGTTTTATGCCCAAAATTACATAATCTGTGATATATAAAAGGAGCTAAGTGTTATGTCTTTGAAGCAGCATCAAGAATTTATATAAACTTTTCTTTGTTTATCCAACTCATCCAAAATCCATTATAATTCATAATTGGGTAGTTCCTGAATTTATTTTAACGATGAAATTGGATTCTTTTCTTTGGTACATTGCAGGACCCATTTTTATCATCGTCAGAGAAATTTGATATTGCTAGAAGCATATTTAAATTGTGAGGATGTACGTTGGAAAGGTGATAATGATAATGACAGTTGAATGGAGATAGTGTGTTGAAAAATCTGATAGTTAGTAAGTTTGATGATCCCTTGTAAAATTAGTTGACGTAACAGGGTCAACCATGTTTGAAAATTGAAACTGGCACAGAGGAGCTCAAAGAACAAAGAAGACTAAGAGAAAAAAACTCTTAAGATTATATTTGAATTGATGGATCTCTACAATGCCTTATTGATGGGGTATTTATAGTAACATTGGTGAAATATAGACCACAAAATTAAAAATAGTGAGTGGAGAGGTTGGTGAAGTGGAGAGGTTGGTGTAGTGGAGAGGTTG
>PYAF01006054.1:125930-138491 GCA_007407185.1 Glycine tomentella | reverse complement strand
ACATCGGTTTTCTTTAAAAACATGAAAACCGATGTTAATGTGGACTAGTTAACATCGGTTTCGAGGTGTTTTTAACAAAACCGATGTTAACAAAGTCCATTTATTTACAAATTTGCCACCGCGTTTTCGTTAACATCGGTTTTTCCGATAACCGATGTTAAGCTACCGATGTTAAATCATGTTTTTCTAGTAGTGAAAGGTGAAAGAAAGAACTTCAGAACTTTCCTTCCAAAAATTATTTTGAAACTTGCCCAAAAAGAAATCCTCTTTAGAAATCTTGAAGCTCGAGGATACAAGGGTCTAACAGAGTTTAGCACTTGAAATTTTTTCTTACTTCAGAAAGCATATAAAAATACTTTGATATTTCATTGTATCTTTTCAAATAACCCAATAGCTATTTATAGAAATCAGTTTTCAGAAAGTTCAACAACACTTTAATCGATTAAAACCATGAATGAGCTTTATGCAATGGATCATAGGAAGTCTAACTTATACATACACAAATTATAACTACCGATCAATTGATTTGGCATGTGAAAAGCCTAAATACTTTGCTGCCTAAGGGATTCAGCTTTTTGATCATCTTTAGCTCCCCTTGACTCTAACAGTCTAGGTGTCACAAGGTAAAGGCGGGTTAGAGGTTAGGCGTCAAGTTTAGAATAATAGGGTCAAAGTGATATTGTTTGAGTTGAGACACATGAAAAATAGGGATGTAGATTTGACTAATTTGGAGGTAAACCGATGTGATAGGTTACAAAGCCAACCTTTTTAAGAATTTGGTAAGGACCAATGAATTTTAGGGAAAGTTTTTGAGACTTTAAATCCCTCCCAACTCCAATCATTGGAGTAACTTTCAAAAATACGTGATCTTTGACTTGACACTCAATAGGTGTTCTTTGTCTGTCATGATAACTCTTTTGTCTATCTTGTGCAACCTTAATCATTTCCCTAATGGCTTTCACTTGCTCTATGGTTCTTTGTAACATCTTAAGTCCTATTAGGAGAGACTCACTAGTCTCATACCAACACAAAGGTGTTCTACACTTTCTCCTATACAAGGCTTCGAATGGAGCCATACCTATATAAGCATGAAACTATTGTTGTAGGTAAACTCCATTAGAAATAGACATTCATCCCAACTACCCTTTTGTTCTATCACACAAACTCTAAGAAATTCTTCTAAAGATGGAATGGTTCTCTCAGATTAGTCAACCGTTTGAGGGTGATAAGCTGACCTAAGCTTCAACTTTGTCCTTAAGGCTTCTTTGGCATAGATTATCGTGCCATCTTCCACAAATTTTTTACATCTCCTACCAGCATGAACCTAGCAAATGTCACATTGTTCTCATTAAAATAGGTCATTGCATCAAAGATCTTCTCAATTTTTTAGACCCATAATTGTGCTCCCTTAAGATCAAAACCTCTGCTGAATTTCTACGGAATGTTCTTCTTGAAGGAAAACATTCCCTAATGACCTCTCGCTCCTGCACTTGAATCTCTAGCACAAAGGTGATACAATTAAGCACTTGTTGAGTTGGTCCACTGGTTCCTCCAGCCATCATTTTCCTATAAACACAGTCATTAGTTCCTATGATAACCAATAAAACAACTCATCGAATACTACTATTTAATTTATAGTTAAGTATAAGATACAAAAAACATCCAATCTAATCCCACATAAATATACAATAGCAATGTAAGAACAACATTAATCATACAATAGTAATTCACACTCTACCACTCACAATGGTCTAAGTGAAAAGTACACAAACAAAGTTAGCTTCTCAGTAATGTTCACAACAGTTTTATGAGATTACACATCATACCCGTGGTAAGATCCATACCCCAGTCTTGGTAGGATGAATTGCTCTGATACCACTAAATGTAACACCTTAATCTCTCAGAATGTAATTATGCTTTAATTATTCTGTTTCTTTATTTTATAAAGAGCGTTAATAAATTTTATCTCAAAATCATGTAAAGTTAAGAAGATATGAACTAGAATTTTAGTGAATTTTTAAAACTTTTCATTAATTGCTTTCTAAAATCGATACAACATAGAAGATAAAACGTTTCATTCATATTTTTGAAAAGAAAGTGAAATGTAGTTTCGCTTAGACGCATACTTATTTAAATAATCAAAGTGGAATAAATGAAACATATCCAAACTATATATATATATATATGCATGTTTTCCTAAGTAAAGTAACGAGTGCAACTTCAAGGTACAACTGTATATGATGACAAAGTAGATGACTGAAATGGGGAAGAGTTCAAACGATGACCCATTTCATCATCATGATGGTTTTGATATCGTTGATGATTGAGTTTCCAGCTTTCCTATTGGTGTTGCAGCCGTGGATGGAGGCATTGTTTGCTTTAGCGCTAGTGTCATCGCCCTTATAGATGATGCCGATGTTGCTAATGAAGGGTTGTGCCCCAACTCTGACACTCATTCTAACCCTATGGAGGATGAGGCCAAGTATCCTTTGTCGAATCCTCCTTGAAATTTCATAGATCTAAACTCGAAGGCTACCACCATGCAAGACATAGCGCATCGCCCCTTTATCCCTCCTCCTCCTTCTTTACCCAAAAAGCCTAGTAAGCCAAAAAATAGTATGCTCTCATAATTATTTCTGGTTACTCTTGCGTTCATGGGGAGGTTGGAGCTCATGTGAGTAGCTTTCTGACTTCCAAGTCTATTAATGACTTCCTTAGGACCGTCGAGTTCTTCATGAAGACGACCATGATGATCAGGTCGTTGAGCCTTGCTCGGAGGGCAATCAAGTTTTCATGCGTGCCTCTTCGGGTGAGACTTTTTTCATGTATAGGTATTCCACTATGTTCTCTACCCTTTAACTAATTGTCCTTTTTGACAAATTTGAGATTGAATTTTTAAGGGAATTAAATGTCGCCCCTACCCAATTGCAACTGAATGCCTAGGAGGCCACGTGTGCCTTTTGGGTTTTATATGACCTCTTCTTCATCACCTTGACTACCCATAAAAAATTCCTTCATCATTATATTGTGAAGGAAAATAAAAAAGGATGGTTGGGTTTACCTTACTGGCATCTCTGGTAAAATGGTCATCGACCCCTCTACTAGCTCTTATAAGGATTTTAATGGCTTATTTTACTCAACAAGTAAAATTTGATTTCCCTTCTATTGGACTTCGTCACCCACGAAGTTCATCGAAAAACTTGTCTACTACATTCCTGATTTAGACTAGGAAGACATGATTGATCTTTACAAGTTTCCTAGGGCTTTCCACTACAAAACCTGGTAGATCTTCTATTTTCCAAGACTTCGAACAAGGACTTTGACTCTAAGTTTCTTTTATTCAACATTTTATGCTCATTTTATACTCTTTCCTATTCTAACCATGCCTTTCTTTTTTCAGCGGTCATGGCCAAATTTGATTACCAATTGATCGAGAAGGCATAGGTCAAGAAGGATGAAAGGGCTAAGGCCAAGAAGGCTGATAGGGCTAAGGCTGTTAAAGCTTAGGCCACTAAGGGTAAGGGGAAGCGAAAGGAAAATCCCCAAGATGATTGGGTTCTGTAACACTGTTTTTTTCATATACTCAATTTTATTAACCAAAAACTAAATCACAACTCTAAACACTCATTTTTACTCTCTTCTGCCTCTCTAAGAAAAACCTTCATTGGAGAGCTTTAGACCTTGATTTCCTTTGATCAAGGGACCTTGTACTAGCAATTTAGTCGAGTTTAAGGGCTAGTCCACTGGTAAGGAACTCTCATCTTTCCCCTTTTCTCTTCCATTTTCATTTCCCCCCATAAGCACTATTGGAAGTTCATAAATGTGTTCATTTTCATGGTTTTGATGTGGTTTCTGTTTGTTTTTAGGGTTTAGGTGGTATGAATGGTGTGGAGCTACTGTGTGAATGATAGAAATCTTTCATCTTGGACCCAAAACCCTTTTCTTTCCTTTTTTCCTTTCAAAGTTTGCTTCTTGGTTTATAGAGGTAAGGGAAGCTTAATTCGTGTTTGAAATCTTTGTTTCTTGTGTTGAATCGTGGTTTTTAAGTTGTTAAAGTGTGCTTTCGATCATTCTTATTGTTGAACATTGAAAGATTGGAGTTGGAATTCATTTTAGGGTGGGTCCGTTGGAAAGGATTATGTTGTAAAAATGGGAACTTGCAATTTAATCGTGCTTAGTCAAGCCTAGAATGGCACTTAAGCGAGACTAATAAGTTGACCATTTTAACTATTCGCTTAAGCGCACCCTTGGTCGCACTTAAGCATAGGGTTACTGAGAGGAAGAAATTGGACCTCACTTAAGCACTTATTTGGTCGTGCTTAAGCAATGGTAGTTAGAAAGGGAAAAATAGAAGGACCTTCCTTAAGTGCAAAGTTGATCGCGCTTAAGCGTGAGGTCTTGTCAAAATCTTCTTCTATGCATTTCAATTGAATTTTAAACTTAAGTGTATTGATGTATTGGTATATTTTAAAATGAAATGAATTGAGCTGATTTCTTGTTATTTCTCATGCAATTCACATTCATACAATGAGATTTAGTTAGTGTTTGACTATAAGCACTTGTGATGTGAAAAGTCTCATAAGGTATAGATGAGCTATGTGAGAGTTTATGAGTTTTTAAGAATTATATGAATGGTTTATTTATGAGGATTTGAACAAGATTTATATGATGAAATTGATGATATATGATGGATCGAACTTGATATAGTATGGATTGAGTTATTGATTAAAAGAATTATATTGATGATGGTGGATGAGTATAATGGTGATGTTATATAATGTTAATGGTGAATACCATACATGCATTGATTAATGATATTGCATATGAGTAAGCACGTAAATTGAGGGTGTTTGGTGGGCCTTCAACCTAGTCCTGAAGGTTGTCAGTGATAGCTAATGAGAATGAGCCTGTAAAATTAATGGGTGGGCGAATCCATCGATCGGTTAAGGTCTTCGTAAGCCTTACCAAGGTAAGCATCTACCTGTGCTCATCAATTTTTTTATAAGACCACACTTTCTCAATAGGATTAGTTCGAGTCTCCTCAAATGGTTAAGGTGGTGACTATGTTAAGGGATATGCTTGAGTTAATTGCTCAGACGGTGAAAACCTCTTGGAGTAAAGATTCAATATGACACAATATAATAGTTAGATATGTGCATAAATAATTGTGATTTGAGAATGATGTGTTACTTGATGAGACTTCATGAATATGCATATCGGGATGTGAAGATGCATTTTTTTCTGTTGTTTCTTTCTTAGCATATTGTACAGTGTTAACCAGCTCAGAGTCTAGGAAGTTTACCTTTATAGAGTTGTATATGTTTATATATATGTTTCGAGGAGTTATAAATTACTCTAATGTTGTATAAGCATGTTATTATGAAGTGTCATAAAGCACATAGTTATTCAGTTGTACAATTATATCACATGATGTTTTTTCTTGATATCTTGTGTTGTAGTTTTGGGCCTTTAAAACATGAAAAGTTTACAATTATTTTCATAATGAAATTAATAAAAGAGTTTTTAAATAAATTAAAATAAAGTCTTCAACTTGAGTTAATTCATAGTTCCATGTAACGACAACAGGTCATTACATTTATGGTACCGAAGTTGATTGTGTCTTTTGGGAACAAACCTATGGGGAATAGGTCTGTTGTGTTTTCTATGTGTAGCTTTGGTGGTTTGTTTTATTACAGGAACCTCTTTAAGAGTCGAGTATGACATTTTGGGGGTCCCAGTTATGTGTTAGATCTCTAACTTGAGTTAGAAAATTCTTTGGTTGTGTTGTCTAGTCCACTAGAAGTGACTACAATGCGATTGTGAGAGTCACCTCAAAATGATGTTTTGGAACTGAAGGTGGGAGGCGACATTTTATGACAAACTTATTAGACAATAAGTCCTTAGTATTCTTTGTTGTGTGTTGTGAAATCATTTTCGTGTAAGAATGATTGTTGGTTGTTGAATCGTATTTAGTTGATTTTCTAAAGAGATCATTGGTATGGTGTTTGTTGTGCGTTGAGTACAGTTATTCCCAGGCAAAAATAGTCATAGTTGACGAGCATGCTTGTGCGATCTCACTATGATCCCTAATCAGTTTGTGTTGTTAGAGACTTATAGCGAGATACAGGTTGTTGCGGTTCTTTGTGTGAGAACCCTCGAGGATGTGTTGTACCGATCCAATGGTTAGTGAGAGATGAAGACTTGAGTGAGGCTGAGTTTCCCTAGACTGAGAACTGACCTCATATAGAGTATGTTGAAACTTATAGTCCTTAAGCCAGTACTGTGTGCTTAATGCAATTTCCTTTTTATAACCTATGATGCTTTTATGATATTTTTGTTTTTAATTCCCTATGTTTCTTCAGTGTTTTAATTGTTGATGTAGTTTGAAATTGATTTTGTTTTGAAAAATAAAGATGGTGTTTTACCATTTTTCCCCAAGTGGTTTTACAAAGGTTTTGGATTTATAAGCCTATTTTCCATATATGTTGTTGTGTCTCCTCATGTAAACATGTTTTAACTTGCTTGATGTTTTTCTGAAGTGGTTTCTTCTTTAAGAATGAAGATGTTTATTTAAACCTTATTTACTAAAAAAAATTGTTTTGTAAAAAGATTTGGTGTTGAAAACTGGTTGTCCATTTATGTTGTTGTGTCATCTCTCAAAGCTAGCCTTTTATTTTCAAAATAGGATGGTTTTATTGATTCAATTGCAGTGTATTTTACTTAGTTATGATTATATATTTTATGCAAAATCAAACTGCATCTTTTAATACATGATTTGTGTTTTATAACCCCATATATTCTAAAATAGTTTTGTGAAGTTGTTACCTTATGGTTCCTTTGTTCACTTTACCTTACCCTTAACCACTTGTTGATTTGAAAGTTAGTTGTAATGTATGTTGTGTTTCCTATAAAAAAGAAATTAGAACTTAATTCTAAAGGTGGAAAAATTTTAGTGGTTTCCTTATTTCCAATAGGAAGTGTTACTGCATCCTCATTGGTGGAAATTAGTTTTGAAAGATTTAATCCTTTCCATTCTTCAGTGTTTGGATTTTTATTTCTCGAATACGAAATTGATTTCAAAGTTGTTCTTAAAAACAAAAGCTTATTGTTGTGGTCTTGTTTCTAGAAGTGGTAATGTCTTTCTTAGACCTTTACCCTCGATTAAAACTTGTCTTGTAATCTTTCTTTTTAGTTATAAAATGGATGTTGAAAGGATTGATAAAGATTCATGTTGCATTTAAAATTCATCATCCTTATTTTCGCATGAGTTTAATTTATGAGCATTTGCATGTTTTCTTTCCTCGGTTGTATCTTCATTTTTTTCTTTAATGAATTTTTTTACATAATCTTTTGTTGTTGTTTTTCAATCAAGCCTTATCTTAGAGGTTTTATTGGCTAGTCAGTTAATAGGGTGATGTTGTGTTGATGAGGGAGTTTGAAATGTTCTTGTGGAGAACACCCACAATTGTGAGATGACATCAAGCCCTAGTTTTGACCAACGCGAGTTAGAACCTTGTTAGACTTTGATCCTCAACCTGTAGTTCTAGATTTTTAAGTCAACCACAAGATGATTCCCTTAGTAGAGTAGTCTAGAGGGTAAGTGCGTCAACCTTCCATATAAATTAATAGTAAGTGTAGTTTGAGCTTTAAGTGGTGGTAAGAACCCATTAGTTCCTTAAACAAAAACCTTGTACCTTTGTGGGAGTTAATATATTAGTTTGGTGTGAAGGAGGACACCTTAATAGAGATACAATCATAAAAGTGAGAATTATGTTTTGAGGTAAGACCTTATAGTATGAGAAACCTAGTGATGATTAAAGTGAATAAAGTTATAAACCCAGAGGAAACCTATTATATCCTAGTATTGACCCACACTTTCCTAGGTTTTGAGATAAACATTTTGAGATGTTTGTTAGAAATCTTATAGTGTGCTATTTCAAAAATCTAGTGTAAAAGAACTTTGATTATTTAGATCTTGTTAAGAGTTTTAATTTATCTATGTTTTCATATGATTTGAAAACTCTTTGGAAAATGGATCAAAACGTGGTTTATGATTTTAAACTTGTTGAAAGTTTAAGCTCAACCTTTTTGATGTTTTGAAAGCTCTTTTTTTGATGAAAAAACTGGAATTACATTTTTATGAGAAAATGAGTTTTCATCCTCATGAAGTTGTTTGATTCATGTTTTGGAAAAGGAAGATATTTGTGGTAAAGATCATGATTTTATGCAAAAAGTTATACAAAACTGGCAAGACGAAAAATTGGTTAGAGACATGAAACTCATTCCTAAGAATCCTAGAGTCATGAAATCTCTTCACTTTCTGCTTGTAAACCTTGGATTTCTCATAGGCTTCTAAGCGGATCTCTTCAAGTTCTTGCAACTGAAGTTTCCTTTACATACTCGCTTCATCAAATGCCATGTTATAACTCTTCACCGCCTAATAAGCACAATGCTCAATCTCAACCGGAAGGTGGCATGACTTACCAAAAACCACCCTATAGGGAGACATCCCCAAAGGTGTTCGATAAGCAGTCCTATGAGCTCATAAATCATCCTCAAGTAGCTTGCTCCATGTAATGACCTAAAATTATTCTAGATATTATATTTTTATTTGGGTTAAATTTTTTTAAGAATCGTTAGATAATTTGTTTATTTTTAAGCAATGTACAAAAGTAAAAGTTTAGAATTCGTTTTAGTGTATTGGTGGTAAATTGATTAAACATATGGTAGTTGTTGTTACTTCACCTAGCATTACAGGTCACACAGTTCGTCGTACATAACCATAGTTACTAAGGACTGATACATGAAAATGGGTTCTAAATATACATAAATGCGAACAACATGGTGGATGGTAAAAATATAACAGCTTCTATCTTCATCCCTTATACCACCACCAACTTAGTGCCTCAAGGAAATTGATCATTGTTGCCCCTTATAAAAAAAATGAAACAAATCTAGTGAGAAATAAATTTCTCAGTAGGAAAAACTAAACCACCAAACACGTTAGTACATTAGTAAATCATCATAAAATAATTATGCAAACTATATGTGTAACACCCCAAATTTTATGATCTGAGCATTTATTGAACATGTTTTATATATATTATTAATCAATAGAATTTTCTGATCTTAAGGATATACAATTTTAGGAGAAATTTGATTGTTTCCCGGACAGCGTCGGTACACGCTGTATAAGTTAGAAATTTCAAACTGAAGCAGAATAAGGTGAGACAGGACTCATATGATAGAGAATAATTTGTAGAGTTAGAAACTATACAACTATGACAAAAAAACCTTAGAATAGAATTTCTATGAATTTTATACGGTAATAACTTTGAAATTTTATTCAGGAGAATTCAGGCAGCAAAAAAATATGAAAAAATGATAAGTAGAATTTGTGGAATTTTCTCTTAATTGTAGGATGTACATACTTATTTAATAAAATAGTTTAGTAATTTTGATGGTCAGAAGTAGAACGGACCAATCAGAATTAAGATAAAGCAATCTTGTACATAAAGCCTGTGTAGCACTCTGTATAGACTGTTTGTGAGCTATTTGTACTGTAACTGAAGTCAGTTTCTGGAAATCTCTAGAGTTCTATAATTTAATCTTATCCTTTAGGCAGAAGAGTTTGAATTGAACTTTACTTCCTCCTATGAATGCCATGTGTGAAGACAACTTGGAATTGAATTCTTTCTCTTTATGAAAGATGACATATGGACACAAGGAGAACCACACAATTTTCTCCTCTTTAAAGGAAACCAAAACGTGGTGTAGAAGGAGGAGGGGAAGATAAAAATCTTTCCCCTTGGCCATGGCACCCACGTGAAGAGAGGAAAGAAGGGGGATAAGGTGGTTTTGTCATATTCAAAATTGATGAGTCATGATGAGTAGAAAAATATCTTAAGGTTCATGAATTAAAGTGATAAGGTGCAATCATGAAAGCTTAAGAAATATCTATCCACTTGTAAGCCACCATTAATGAAGGGATAAGAAGCCATCATAACCTTGAAAGATGTAACATCCTTCCAATTATTATATTATGCCTAGGTCATAATAAGTAACTAGAAGATGTTAACTTTTCTAACGTAAAATTTTTAACCAAAATCGATTGAGTTACACTTATATATAGAGCCTGTAGAGACGTTTTGGTCTCTTTAGTAAATTACAACTTAGTAATAACTTGTAAATAATATTCCCTACAATAATAGTAATGTTCATATATTACAAAGCATATAACAAAATACTACAAGTCCACAACATTAAAAAAAATCTTCCAACTTGTCCTCACTTTGTAGCTCCTCCTTTCGATTTACCTGTCTAGAATGACACGGGAATATACTAAAACAGTGAGAATTTCAAAGAATTCCCAGTAGGTGAAAATTTACTTATCATACAGTGTCATCGTCATCATTCCAGCTACTTCAGTTTATTAAGAAAACATGTGAACAATTTTAGTTGATTTTTAATTTCATAAACATATAACCCGAAGTAGATTCATTTTATTCACAAACACTTAAAAATAATTTCATACTTCATAATTAATGCAAGCATCATTTTCAATATGTCAATGCATAGCTTACCCTTGATATTTTCCTCTTTAATACCCTAAACTAGACAATGAGCTCATTACTAGACTTAGGTTGCTCCCGCAGGGTCGTGCTCAGCTCAACTGTATCACCCTTTGGGGTCCCATAGGGTCGTGCTCAGCTTAACTGTATCACCCTTGGGTCAATATGTCTTTCCCGTAGGGTCGTGCTCGGATTAACCGTATCACCCGTTGGGTACCATCAGGGTCGTGCTCAGCTTAACTGTATCACCCTTTAGGTCTTATCTTTTTAGCTTTCTTAATGCACATGACATGCTCAAAGACATGCAAAGCTGCATGACTTATGTCATACAATTATGTCACAAAACATCAAGATTTCATCATCACAAAAGAAAATCATATCAAAGAACATCATAACAACAAGATTTCTTACTACATATGATTCGGTTCTTCCTATAATCTATACTCATCTAACATTCATTAAATTCCCATCTTTTAGTATGTTAAACTAGACTTCCTAAGCTTTCTAAAAAGGTATCACATGCTTCACTTGGAGTTATAAAACTCTAGATATAATATTTTACAAATAGAACTTCAAATCTGCCAACAGTCTCAAAATTCCATACTAACATCTCCTAGAGTTTTCACGATTTCAATCAGTAAAAAAAATCTAGTTTTAGCTGAAATTTTTATATGTTATAGTTGACATTTAGATCTTTAATTCCATATATCATACACCTAATTTGAATAAGAAATGAGAGAGAAATAAATTTATCAAAACGGATGGCAGAAGTTGTTTGGGTGTGGACAGTTTCGGACAGCTTGAGCTAAAATAATTTATAGGAATGATTCACAACTTAGTTTGGTCCCATATTTTAGGAAAACATAGAGGACATCTAAGCTTTAAAATGGGTGGTCAAACATCTAATTTGGTTAAGTATAGAGGGAGATATGGAAATTTCAAAACAGTCCAAAATTCAGCTTACAGCCGTACGAATTTTCTCAAGAATCAAATGATAAATGAAACTAACTTTCACCTACCTCAAGTGAGTTTAAATCTTGAAAATAGAATGGATAAATGCCTTCCTTCCTTCCTTCCTTGGGAGAATCCTCTAGAGATGAAGCATTGATATCCTTCTTCTAAGCTTGTCAAAACTCTTCCTAAGGTTGCTAGATTTCTCACGAAATTTTGTCAAGATGGTGGAGTTTCTTTCTTACTTGTTTTAGGCTTAGAAAAAAGAAAGATGAAAATGAAATGAAAGGGATTCAAGGGAGGGTTTCACGCGAGAGAGAGATGTAGGAAGTGTCTTGAAAATGAATTTAAAGCTTTCATCCTTTATATAGTAGTTGGAAGCTAAAAAATCCCCTAAGTCATTATGGCCTTACTTTCCAAGTGGCCAAATCATAAAGGCTATTGATTCACCTTCATCCAAGTGTCCTAACTCTTGAAGGTTCTCAATAATTCTCCTTCCTTCTTGTATTTTCGTGGAGTAGCTTGCCAATGAAGGTTTTTTATGCTTTTTCTTTCATTCTTGAGTTTATCCCAAACCTGTTTTAGTAAACTTCTAATTCTTGATTCGTTAACCGTTGGATCTCTTTAAAATTTTAAAGGTATACTACTATCCTACATATGTAACTTTTGACTGTTGGGATTGTTGAAATAATGTCTAAAGCTGTCCACGTGTTCTACCAAAGGAGATAAGAGAAGATTTTTCTTCTTATCTTGTATACATGTTCCAAGTGTCCACCACTTGTCTTCTTCATGAAGCTTGCCTTTACACGTGGCTTATTCATAAATCTTCTCCCCTTTTCCACATCATTCCACACGTGAACTTCAAGCTTAAGGGGTAGGATGACAAGTTTTTCTTCCTTTTATGCCATTACATATCATTTCTGATGCTAAAGTAAAATCTAATTCCCACTTATGGTAATTCCTTGTATAAGTTAAATTTAATTTGAATTCTTTCACCTAAATAATATGAAATAATAGAATCCTAGAGATCTCCAAAAAT
>PYAF01006054.1:98268-116608 GCA_007407185.1 Glycine tomentella | reverse complement strand
GGGGCATTTTGGTAATTATGCCATTCAACCTAGGGACATTTTGGTCATTTTCAAAAATGTCCAAGGGCATTTTTGACATTTCCATCTTAAGGGTTTTCTAGTAATTTCTACTTCTTGGAAAGAGTGATATAGTTATTTTTCTCTAAATATACTTGTATCCAATTTATCATCACATTTTTATAATTTTGGGGATGTTACAGACTATCCAAACATGCATCAAAAGAGGAACCATAAATAGTGAAGTCATCCATAAACACCTCCATGCAACTTTCTAGTAAATAAGAAAAGACACTCACCATGCACCTTTGGAAGGTGTCAGGTGCGTTCTAAAGGCCAAAAGGCATCCGGGTGTAGGCAAATGTGCCAAATGGACAGGTGAATGTGGTGTTGTGTTAGTCCTCTGGTGCAATATGAATTTGCATGTAACCAGAAAAACCATTAAGAAAGCAATAATGTGATTTACCTGCCAACCTCTCTAGAACTTGGTCAATGAATGGAAGAGGGAAATGGTCCTTGCAAGTCGCCTGGTTAAGTCTCTTCATGTCAATGCAAACTCGCCAAATGTTGGCCACTGTATTCGAAATCAACTCATTATCCTGGTTTTTTACAACCGTGATACCCGAATTTTTAGGGACCACTTGGGCAGGTGAATCCCAAGTGCTATCTGAGATGGGATAGATGATCCCTGCAGCTAGTAACTTCATCACTTCCTTCTTCATCACATTAAGAATAGTGGGATTCAGCCTCCTCTCTGGCTGCCTCACTAGCCTAGAATCATCCTCCAAGAGTATCCGATGCATGCATATGGATGGATTTATTCTAGGAAGGTCAGCAAGTGTCCATCCAATGGCCTTCTTATGGCCTCTCAAAACATACAACAACTTCTCTTTGTTGGATATAGGGGGAGCAACAAGAAGAATGAACCCTTTGACTTAGAAGTGTTTTGAGCTTTTCACATGCCTTGAAGATTGAAATCAAATCCAAGTGTATGAGAAGCAAATCTGTAGATCCTTGTATTTGCATACATATAGTCATTTATATGCTTAAGAGTTTTTAACAAAGCTAATTTGAAAAAGATCTAAATGGGTAAAGATTTTGGAAAAATGTTATTTCACTGTGTTAATCGATTTCCCATAAAGATTAATTGATTATATTGTTCATGTTTGAAACTGGAAAAGCTTTGATAAACATTTTAATCGATTACATCACGGATTAATTGATTATATGGCTTATGTTTACAACTAGAAAAGCTTTAATGTATATATTAATCGATTACGCATTTCTTGTAATCGATTACATAGTACAAATCAAGTATAATACATTTATGCTTTAATCGATTACTGTTTATCGTAATCGATTACACAAACTATCTTGAAAATCTCGTTTTCACTAAATTAATCGATTACCATCATTTGTAATCGATTACATAGGCTATTTTGAGAAGACATGCTTTGCTGCCTTAATTGATTACCATTACTTGTAATCGATTACGCAGGCTATTTTCTAAAATAAGATTTTCTGCTGTAATCGATTACAGCTCGGATTAATCGATTATTTTGCTCGTTAATGAAACCCAGAATGTGCCTTGAACACTTTAATCGATTAAATGATAATTTAATTGATTACATATGCGTTTTAATCGATTATTAGGCGCCTGTAATCGATTACTGGTTGTTACAAAGTTTTGTTATAAATAGAGGGAAGGCTTGGCTTGATTTGTAACTTGAACACTTCGTATTTTCTGAGCATGCACAAGCCTTCTAAGAGTTTGAAAGTGAATTTCTGGGTTTACTAACTTCTTATCCCACTGTTTAATCATCATGAGCTATTGAATGATTATTGGGCAAGAAACTTCAAGAGTTTAAAGGAGAGCATGTTCTGAAAGTTTGGTTCTGCATTCAACCTTGATTGATAATTCATTTGCGTTCATTTTCAATGGATCATCAGGTTGCTTCTCTCCTTAATCTCGTAGTGTAATCTTGATTTTACAATTTCTGTTATTTGATTCTATTGTAAGTGGTTTCTTGAAGCTTTGGCTAGAGTAGTGTTCTCTAGAAAAGAACAGAGTAGTGTTCTCTGGTTCTTGTTCTTTAGGAGTCTAATAGGGTTTTAGATTTCTATTCTTTACCTGGTGTTGATAAAGAGAGGTTGTTGTAAAGCTTGTAAGAACATAAATTTATAATAGTGGAACTCTAATCTAGTGTTGATTAGAAGAAACTGGATGTAGCTTCTGTTGTGAAGTGAACTAGTATAAATTGCTTGTGTTGGTTTTCTTTATCTCTATCTTTACAAGTCATCTTTTTCATTTGATCTTGTTTTCATTATCATTACCTAACAAGTTCTGTTTTGAGCTATTAGTTTCTTGAACTGAGTTGGTTGATTGAATAAGAACATTCTTGGTTTTAAAAGTGATAAAGATCCTTAACTCTTATTCGATAAATAATAGACCAAGTTTAAACCAATTCACCCCTCTCTTGGTTATTGTGGATATTCCTATTGTTTTCACTCTTCATGCTCAAGTGACAGGCTGCTAGATATAATGATTGGAAGCTTCTGAGCATCATCTAAATATGCATATTTAACATGCTCAGGTAGTGACTTCAACTTCAAGGAAGGTGGCTGAATGGTGGAAGCAAAGGAAAGGTTTGTAGATGATGGAAGGGAAATAGAAGAATCAGAGTGAAGTGGGAGGAAATCTCCGCACAAATACTACACACACCAGTAGAATCATCACAGGTACAACCAAGATCAAAATCAGAAAAATCATCAAAAAGTAAATCAGAAATATCTACACTATCTACTGCAACATCAATGATATCAACAAGAAAAATAGAATGCTCCTCTACAGGATGACTCATGGCATCAAAAAGGTTAAATTGGACAACGTAATCACCAAACTCCATGGAAAGAGTTCAGGCATACACATGAATTTTTGTCCTGGCTGTCATCAAGAATGGTCTCCCTATGATCAATATGGAACCATGGCTGGAAAACTCATTCTCCATATCCAAAATGTAAAAATCTACTGGAAAAATCAAATTATTGACTTGCACCAACACATCTTCAACAAGTCCAAGTGGAAGTGCAACACTCATGTTGGCTAAGTGAATGACCATACTAGTGGGTTTCAAATCACCAAGATGTAATGATCTATAAAATGATGTGGGCATGACATTAATGGAAGCTCCAAGGTCACACATGGCATCTGCAAAAGTACAATCTCCAATGGTGCAAGGGACAGTGAAAGTGCCAAGATCCTTGCACTTCTGTAGCAAGGTGGATAGTGGAATGGCATCAACAATTTTGTCCTATATAAGTGCAAAAACATTTCTGTCCATCTTCACTTGCTCATTTCCCTTCAGCTTCCTTTTGTGGGTGCACAAATCCTTCAAGAACTTTACATATTTTGGAATCTGTTTAATGGCATCCAAGAGGGGAATGTTGACTTCCACCCTCCTGAATGTCTCAAGCAGATCAAAATCAAACTCCACTTTCTTTGCAGAAATGAATCTAGAAGGAAAAGGTAAGGGAATCTATTTTGGTGCAGAATCTATTTTGGCACCATCATCAATTTTTTTACCAGCACTAGCATCAATTTTAGCACCAGCATTTCGAAGCTCTGTGCCACTCCTCAAGGTAATAACACTCACATTCTTCGGATTAATAACTGGTTGTGCTGGAATGTTGCCAGAACC
The DNA here is from genome assembly GCA_007407185.1 of Glycine tomentella. Taxonomy (NCBI): domain Eukaryota; kingdom Viridiplantae; phylum Streptophyta; class Magnoliopsida; order Fabales; family Fabaceae; genus Glycine; species Glycine tomentella. The sequence goes on along the minus strand of PYAF01006054.1, from coordinate 112,913 downwards.
TTGTTGCTGCATCTGGTTGACAGTTGTAGCTAACTATCCAATCTGAGTCTATAGGTCTTGGATGGTGGCACTGACATTTTGTTGAAACTGGATGTTGCGGGTTGCCATTTGCTTCATCAAATCCTCTAAGGAAGGTCCAGAACTTGTTTGCACAGGTTGTGCAGGTGTAGGTGCAGGCTACTGGAATTGTGGTTGTTGTCTGAACGGGGGGGCTTGGTATTTGTTGGAGGAAGATTGATACGGCTATTGTTGAGGTCTGAATAGCTGTTGTTGTGTCTGCTGTTGGTTTTGTGGACCAGGACCATACCTCAAATTCGAGTGATCTCTCCAACAAGGATTATAAGTGTTGGAGTAAGGATTATACTGTTGAGGTCTGAATGGCTGTCCAAGTTGTATGGTAGAAGCGTCAACAACTTGTTATGTTTCTTGGAGAGTGGAACAAGAATCTGTTGGATGATCAGGTGCACAACAGATACCTCATAGCCTTGGTTGATTGGCTGCCATCACATTCTGTTGTTGACCAATAGCAAGTTGTCTCATAAGGGATGTCAACCCGGTCAATTTATTCTCCAACCTTTGGTTATCAGCAACCATAGAAACATAAACTTCATTTGCAGCAACCTTGCTTGTTGCAACACCTCTAGTACCAAATTGTTGATAATTGGCTGCCATGTTAGAGATCAACTGTCTTGCAGCAAGAGGAGTCTTGTCCATCAAAGCGCCTCCACTAGTTGCATCTATCATACTCCTATCCACCAACATCAAGCCTTCATAAAAATACTGGATCAGTAATTGCTCATTGATTTGATGGTGAGGACAGGTAGCACAAAGCTTGTTGAATCTCTCCCAGTACTCGTACAAAGTCTCTCAAGGGTAGCTGCCTTATACCACAAATTTCTTTCCGAATGGAAGCTGTTCTGGATGCAGGGAAGAATTTCTCCAAGAATCTTCTCTTCATGTTTGTCCAAGTGTTTATAGGATCTGGTTGAAGGTGCAACCAGTCCTTAGCAACACCATCCAGAGAGAATGGGAATGCCTTTATCTTCACATAGTCCTAATGAATGTCATGTGGTCGCATGGTTGAACACACGACATGAAACTCCTTAAGATGCTTATGTGGATCTTCACCAGCTAGACCATGAAATTTTGGAAGCAAATGGATCAGACTAGATTTGATTTCATAACTAACCTCAGTCTCAGGATATTGAATACACCAAGGTTGATAAACAACATCAGGTGTAGCCAATTCCTTAAAAGTTAATTTATTATCAGCCATTGTATCAACAAATTTTTTAGAATCAAGATGTGCAGAATTAGAATTAGACTCAGAAATAGAAGACTCAAAAAACACTACACTACTATCTAGAACTACACTATCAAATTCATCTTGACTACTATTATGTCTGCTCAATCTGTGAAATGTCCTATCTATTTCAGGATCATATGAATGCAAGTCACTTGGTTGGGACCTACTCATGCACAGTTCAACTCATCAGAGAACAAAATCACAGTAATAACAGACAGCCACTCTACCAAGACATTATTCACAATATCTGCTGAAATGAAACAGAAAATGGATGATTTTTGTAACATACACACCACAGTAAATATCTATAAATCATGCTTGATTTTTGTAATTTTTTTGGTGATTTTTAAAAATCATGAAAACACAAAATAAATTCAAAAGTGGCCTAGATCATCCAATTTGGCAATTTGGACCCCTCTGACCGTGTTCATCCTTCACATGGTCACCTTGATGTATTAATTTTCTCCACATTTTGGGAAAATTTCAGCCCACCTGAGATAGTTTGCTGCGAAATGACCAAAATGCCTCTGTTGTAACGACCCGCCTCGTCGCTACTATATCATTAACTCTTACCGTACAAAATTTTATTTTTTTAATTAAAACTTCATTAATTTGATTATGAAAATGATGGTAAATTTTTCGCGATAATACAATTATCATACACGTATTACAACTACATATTTAAAAACATATGTACATATATATTAAATAAGTACATGTCATCCACACGTTAGAACTTCCTTTAGCTTTACATGTATATACACCTGAAATTACATATTTAACAAAAAGTTAAAGAACTAACTAAGAAAGAGTTGATTAACAAAACACAACTCTTTATCAAAAAGAAATCCAACGTCATCATGTCGGCTTGGCGGCTCCAACCAAAAAGAAGATCTCCCTCCAAGGTCACCTATTGTTGTTCATCTGCTCACACGAACGAAAGTTCACGATCATCACAGGTACCAACCACACGGTACAACAAATGCAAGGGTGAGTTTATTATATAAAACCAATAAACATCAGATAGCAGCAATTGGGAAGGAAACAACATTACCCACCACAATCATTAACAAAAATTCATGATTCCAATACACACTCAACACACCAATCATCCAATGCATTTCACAACTCAAACAATCATGCATAGAATGATGCATGCACCTGACTCATCCATCAGCATGCAATGCGGTACCATCCTCATGGAAATAGCCTCTGTTAGGAAAATGATACAGTAGCTCATCAAGGTCACTCTGTTGTGTACAGGCCGCTCCCTCCATGGTGATCAGCCCCGGGTCACAAGGGAGTTCCAAATAAAGATGCCCCCTAGTACCTCTATACCCTACTACCACCATCTTATTTCCATCAATGCAAATGAAGTATGAAACATGGGCATCATCAATGTATGACCCGGCTAGGAACACATCCTTCCTCACAAGGGTAACCCGTCATACACCCCTATGTATATACATAGCACCCCAATATGGGCTCACTGATGGACTGACCGTGGCTAGGAACACATCCTTCCTTGCAAGGGTAACCAACCGGTCACTGCATCCCACGTGTACATACACAACATACAACCATGGGCACCATAAATGTATGACTTGGCTAGGAACACATCCTTCCTCGCAAGGTAACCAATCATACACCCCATGGGTATCCATGTATATCCACGTCACACAATGACTGTAATGCCTCAACTTACGATCTTGTTATTATTGATTTTTAATGAAAATTCTTTTAGACTTTACTTAAGAGCACCCAATTGAATATAATAAAATTTTGCCAATAACTGATACTCCAAGAAAATTTCATCACTGATTAATATTTATAAACCTGAAGTAACATATAATAAGAGTACAAACTGATATAGAATCTATTACATAGTACACATAACTAAAATATTTATTACAACAAAACATCTTGAACAAAGTTCTTCATCAAAAACAGCTTGCTAATCCTTCTTTTCTATTCATCTGCTCACCCAAATAAAATCGGGGTCATAGCAGGTGTGAACCACAGACACAAAAATACAGGGTAAGTTTACGATAAACATAATTTAAGCAACAGAATATATATATTATACACAAATAATCATAACAATATTCTCAAGATTAGATGATGCATGATTCTTTTAAACTCTTATCATGATGCATGATTCTCTTTTTATCATATGGTACTAACAGTCAAGATAGCCCCATCCCAGTGGCACGAAATTGGAAAGATCAATCATGGTATCGCAGTGTTACAATAAGACTCCTACCCACGCTTCATGTGATCATCATGGGTGGCGTGTTCTCCCCACTGCCAGCTACCCCCAGCTCAGACTCCTTTTTGTCTGAACGCTCAATCTCAATTCTTTCAGCTATCTGACACACCTCCTCTTGAGGCAAATAACGGGGATTAACCCCTGCCAGGCATATGCATATGAGACATATAAAACTGATTCACTTTAATGTATAATTATTTATCATCTCATATTTATTTTAAGCATCAGTCTTCAATTTCTATCTCACATACTTTACTCATAAATTCAACAGAATTCAAGTACAGAACTCAACTTGAGTAGAAATTCATGGAAACACATGAAGCTCATAAAGATTCATGAAACACTAAGCAACACCTGAATTTCATAGAAATTCATAAAAACACTCAACAACACATGAACTTCAAGCATCTATTTGAATAAAACAACACTCAAACTATCTTTATTTCTTTGAAGCATTTCATCAAACACATGGTGTGCAAGCTTTGTTTTCCATAGAAATAAATGAGGTTCTATATATACTTATTTGAAAAAAAACAATACTTAAACTATATTTAGCATAAACTTCCCTATACATACCTTGTTTTCTTCTTATAAAGCTTGTCAAACTTCTTCCTAAAGGCACCTAGCTTTACACGTGATTCTTCAAGATGGTGGGGTTTCTTTCTTACTTAATTTTAGCTTGGAAAATGAAAGGATGAGAGTGATATGAGGGAGGATATTCACGTGAAGGTTATGTAGAAGAAGCTTGGAAAATGACTTGCATTTTAGGTCCCCCTCCCCCCTTTATATAGTGTTTAGGAAATGATTTAATATTCAAGGACATTTTTGCCCTTCTTAACTAATTTCCTTCATTTAGTTCCCTTCTAACTTAGTTTCCTACTTAGTTCCTCTTGTTCCATTATATTCTAACTAAATTCATAATTACTATTTTACTTTTATACAAAAATCTTCTAAGTCATGATGACTTGCTTTACAAGTGTCCCTACACTTGTCTACTTCTTTACAAGTGTCCTTCCACTTGGCATTGTCATGAAGCTTCCTTTACAAGTGCCCTACCACTTGGCATTGTCATGAATCTTCTCTATTTCTCTACTTATTTCACGTGAAGCATCAAGAAATAAGAGAAGATTTTCTTCTCTTCGTGCCATCTTGTACATATGTCTTTCAAGGTTATGATGGCTTCTTATCCCTTCATCAACGGTAGCTTACAAGTAGCTAGATATTTCTTAAGCCTTCATGATTGTATCTATCATTTTAATTTATGAAGCTTAAGATATTTTTCTATTTATCATGTTTTCATTTTCTTAAAGAGAATAAAATTATGTGATTTTTCTTGTATCCACATGTCACCTTTTATGAAAAAGAAGAAGAATTCAATTTAAAGATAGCTTCACACATGGCATTTATTGGAAAGAAGTAAAATTCAATTCGAATTCATCTTCACATATGGCCTTTTATAGGAAGAAGTAAAGTTCAATTTGAACTCTTCTACCTAAAGGATAATATTAAATAATAGAACTCTAGAGTTTTCCAGAAACTGACTTCAATTACAGTATAAATTGCTCACAAGCAGTCTATACAGAGTGCTACACAGACCTTACATACAAGACTGCTCTTATCTTAATTCTGATTAGTCCGTTCAACTTCTGACCATCAAAATTACTAAATTATCTCTTTGAATAAGTCTATACATCCTACAATTAAAAGAAAATTTCTCAGATTCTACTTATCATTTTTCTATACTTTTCTGCTACCTAAATTTTCCTGAATAGAATTTCAAAGTTATCACCGTATAAAATTCATAGAAATTCTATTTTGAAGCTTTCTGTCACAAAGTATTTTGGTAATTTGGCATCCAAGGGCACTCTGTAATTTCATGAAGTTTTCACAAAATATCGAAGGGTGTCTTGGTAATTTTTGCCTCAAGGATACTATGGTAATTTGTCATTCACCCTTGGGGTATGATTGTAATTTTCCAAAATATCCAAGGGTATTTTTGTAATTTCTACCTTAAAATATCTTACCAAAATATCTAAGGGCATTTTTGTAATTTCTGTTTTGAGGGAAGGGCAATATGGTCATTTCTCCTCAAACATTTTTTTGTAATGTCTCTAATTAATATTTCACTTAAATAATTTAAATATAAACCATCAAATCTCTCATAACCTAATACTCACATCAATAGCTATGCAAAAATAATTCATATAATATTTTGACCATAGTTTTTGAAATTTCAGGGTATTACAATGACAATCATGGGCACCATCAAAATGCATGACCTGGCTAAGAACACATCCTTCCTCGCAAGGGTAACCAGTCATGCACCCTATGGGTGTCAATATATATCCATATCACATAATGACATTATTAGCATCAACATAACCTCTTATCAATGTCATTATCAATATCCACATCATATTATCTAATTTCATCATCATACATATCAAAGTCATCTCATTTCAACATCATCAACTACAACATCATTATTTCATTTGTACATCATCATACACATCATCATTATCTCATTCAATCATCACCAACACATCAATAACATCTTATTCAACATTAGCAATGACATCAATATCACCTCATTCATCCACAATCCATATTACCACGAGACTGGTATTCTAGCAAAACTTCTAAATTAAAGAGGAGGACTACAGTATAGAAAACACACTCTTATGCCCATTTATAAATTTAATAAAGAATTAAATAGGAAAACATATTATAAAATTTTGGGCAGAGTCTCCTTTGTAATTAAGACTTTTCCCAAAAATCCAATCATTACAACAACAATATCATTCACAATTTTATCCATCAACAAACCAATTCATGGCATTCCATTAGTTAAAAATAGTTTTTTTTGAAAATGAGCACACACAGGAAAAAACACCCATCAATCATAAATACATCGCATCCCATTAGTTAAAACTTAGTTTTTCTTGAAAACCAGCACACAGCAGAGACAAACAGTTATTTTCATAGTTTGACTCCCTGGCCCCCAACTATGGTATCTAAACTATTACCAACATAATAAACTCCCCTTACTTACTATAAGTTCTTCTATTAAAACCTCATAGTGTTGTTTTGGAGATCCTTCAATACATGTGTTTTCATCCAAACATAGAGCTCTATATACCAAATCAAAGAATTTAATATATATTTCCAAGGTAAGATCAATATTAATATTTGAGGTCAAATACCCACTCAAATTCAAAAAGGGGCTAAAATGGTGTTTTGAGAGTTTACATCAAAAGACATCATTTTCAAATTTTGATCACACCAATATGACCTAGGGTTCAACAAGGATCACAAAAATCACATCAGTTTCATAAAAAGGAGACTTTTACAACATCTCATTTTCAAAGGGTTTTCAAAGGAAATATAGAAATAGCCAATAGCGATACCCGAATCACAAGAGACACTAATAGAAGCTTAAACTAGCTAGGAGAAGACAAAAGAAACTAAGATTACCTCAAGGAAACCAAGAAAGAAGGATTAGGAGCTCTGTTATCTACCGAAACTTCAAGAGGAGTTTTGAAGATTTCGCTCCGATTAAAGGGTTTCTCTCTGTGCAGTTGTCCCGTGGCAAGCAACGGCGGTCCGTGGTGGTCACTGGTGGTGGTCTTGGGTTGTGGTGGGAGGTGGGTTGGATGTTGGGAGGAAGGAGAAAAATTTTCGTGTTTTGGAACACTATTGCACTGTTTATGACAGCCTTCACTAGCCCAGGCGAGCAAACATGCCTGCAAAATTCGCCTGGGCGAGCTGACCAAAATTTAAAATTTCTGCTTTTGTGAAAAAATTAATTTAAAATGCTAGACATTATTTTGACAATCCCAACGGTCAAAAGTTACATTTGGGGGTCAAACTCGGAATCACTCAAATACGACGCATCTCAAACAAACTTCAAATAACTTGACATCTATACCAAGAAATAGCATAAGGATAATTTACAAAACAATAATTCAACTAATCCAAAATTATCAAAAAATTCAATAACTCAACAATCACATCAAACATCTATTTTCAATTTATCGAAATTTCAGGGTGTTACACCTGTGCTAATTGTTAAAATTGTGCTAAAACTGCTACTTAGAGGTTGAATTTGCTTAGAATTGGGGATAAACTTTAGACACCAAGTTTCAAAGCCAAACTCCACAAGACCGAAAATTTATGGACAACAAATTGCACAACACAGCTACACTACATTTCACTACTCCTCTCCCTACTACTACTTTATTTTTTCTCTATTTTTGCTCTGTTTTTCTCTGCTTTTTTTTTATGTTTTTGCAACACTAGTTCATCCACACTTCATAACAAACAACAACAACAATGCAAATATGTAAACAAAGTGCAATTGTGCAACAGAATGCCAATATTTTTTTTCTTTTAATCTAATTATGAGTGAATTAAAGTTAGCACACAATGAATCGGGTCCCCGACAATGGCGCCAATTTTGATAACCGATGTCGTATCGCTTCAAAACAATTAAACACGCTAATTCTGTAGCACATGATTAACCTAGGTCGACTCAGAGACACAATCAATTCGGTTCCAACTTCAATTCACTAATAAACATTAAGGGATTTTTGCCGAACAATTTGCATGCGATGAATAAAAATTGTAGAAAAATGTAGCAAAATAAAAACTAACGGAAGGTATTCTAAAATAGATTAAAAAGAATCAATCCAATTCACCAAACCAAGCAATGTGAATTATCATAGTTCTCAGATCATGATTCTATTATGAAAGTTCATTCAATTTCATTAGAAGCAGTTCAATCGAAGTAACCCCTAAATGAATCGAAACCACAAACCTAATTGAAATATTAACCAAATAATTTGAAATTAGGAAATGAATCCATAACCTAATTCGTTTTCAATCCTAAACACATTCATAATCATGAAAACTGAATAGAGGATTGAAGAAGAAAGTGAACATTCACACACAATTTGAAATACCAAACCTAATTGAAATATCATCCAAATAATCTGTGATTAAAATTCGAAATTAGGAAATGAATTCATAACCTAATCCGTTTTCAATCCTAAGCACATTCATAATCCGTTTTCAATAATAATGATATTGGCTGAACTTTCACAATATGATCATTATCTGAAGAACTATGATAATTCAAATTGTTTGGTTTGGTGAATTAGATTGATATTCTTGAATCTATTTGACAACATATTTATCAATTTGTTAGTTTCAACATTTTTCTACAATTATTGTTTGTGTTTATGCAATTTTTGTTTATTGTCTGCAAACCGTTTGATAAAATTTCCTTACTACTTATAAATGGATTAAGTTAGAAACCATATTTAATTGTATCTTTGAATTGATCTAGGATATTCCCATGCTACAGAATTATCCTAGTTTTATATGTTTTGTAACGATTCGACAGTCGTTATCAAAACTAGCATTGTTGCTGGGGATATGGTTTATTGTATGCCAACCTTAATCCACTCATAATTAGATAGTAGTATAGTAGTTTTACATATTTCTATTGAAAAAAACAACTATATCTGTTGCACATTTTGCATTTTATTTTGCATATTCTGCATATTCTCCATTTTGTTGCATGCTACATTGTCTTTTTTAGTAGTGTAAAATAGAGTGAAACATAGTAGTAGCGGAGAGGAGTAGTATAGTATAGTGTAGTGTAGTGTAATTGTCCTTTGTGTGTCACAGAAGTAAACTGATTTGTGGAGTTTGGTTGCGCAACTCGGTAACCCCTATGGGATTGGGTTTGGGTCAAAATTTGAAAATGCAGCCTCTAACTAGGAGTTTTAGTAGCATGAGCATTTTGGTCATTTCACATGCAACTAGCTCAGAATGGGCTGAAACTTTTCCAGAACATAGAAAAAAATTCATACATCATGGTGCCCGTGTTCTACACGGGCAATAAGGGTCATTTTTGCCAAATTCGATGATCTAGACCACTTTTGGAATATATTTTTATTTTCATGATTTTTAAAAATCACCAAAAACTTACCAAAAATCAAGAATGATTTTTAGACATTTAGTGTAGTGTTTTTGAATTTTTTTTTAAAATATTTTGAGGCAATTTTCCATTTTATGTATCACTTCAACAAATATTATGAATAGTGTTCTTGTAAAGTAGTTGTATGGTATTTCTATTATTTTTGTGATTTCTGTCATGATGAGTTGAACTGTGCATGAATAGGTCCAAATAAGGTGATTTGCATTCATATGATCTTGATATAGATATGACATTTTACATGTTGAGCAAAGATAATAGAAGTGTAGTTGTGCATGATAGTGTAGTTTTGGATAGTAGTATAGTGTATCCTGAGCATTTTGTTTCTAAGTTTTATGTTTCTGAACCTTCTATTTCTGTTTCTGAACATTTTGAGTCTAAAATTTTGTTGATACAATGGCTGATAACAAATCAAACTTTTAAGGAATTAGCTACACTTGATGTTGTTTATCAACCTTGGTGTATTCATTATCCTGAGACAAAGGTTAGTTATGAGCTAAAGTCTGGACTGATCCATTTGCTTCCAAAGTTTCATGGTCTTGTAGGTGATGATCCACACAAACATCTTTAAGGAGTTTCATGTAGTGTGTTCCACCATGCGACCACATGACATTCATGAGGACTATGTGAAGATGAAGACATTTTCATTCTCTCTGGATGGTGTGGCTAAGGATTGGTTGTACCTTCAACCAGATCCTATCAACACTTGGACAGATATGAGAGAAGACTTTTAGAAAAATTATTCCCTGCATCTAGAACAACATCCATCCGAAAAGAAATTTGTGAAATAAGGCAACTACCTGGAGAGACAATGTATGAGTACCGGGAGAGATTCAACAAGCTGGGTGTTATCTGTCACCACCATCAAATCAATGAGCAATTATTGATCCAATATTTTTATGAAGGATTGATGTTAATGGAAAGAAGTATGATAGATGCAGCCAGTGGAGGCGCTTTAATAGACAAGACTCCTCTTACTGCAAGACAACTGATTTCTAACATGACAGCCAATTATTAGCAATTTGGTACTAGAGTTGCTACACCATCCAAGACTGCTGCAAATGAAATTTTTGTTTTTGTGATTGCAGATAACCAGATGTTGGAGAATAAACTGACAGAATTAACATTCTTTGTGAGACAAATTGTCATTGGTCAACAACATAATGTGATGGCAACCAATCAACCAAGTCTATGTGGCATATGTTATGCACCTGATCATCCAAGAGATACATGTCTCACTCTCCAAGAAATAGAAGAAATTGTTAATGTTTCTGCCATACAACCTAGACAACCATTCAGACATTTTTTTAAAGAGATCCAGCTAGCTTAACCAATCATTTATGGAAGTTCTTCATAATTGTTATTGAACAATGGTTGAAGTTGACGGTAGTATTAACGCTATTCAATTACAATGCATGTCCTTGAATCAAGAAGTATTGTCCCGACAATATTGCTAGGAAAACATCAATTTCAGATCGATAATATTATGATTAGTAGGGATTCTAAAAAAATTAGTTTTATAAAAATAACTATAACTAATTATAAAACTATAATCAATTTTATGGTTATGGATATTTTAAATAACTTATTTTTATGGAAAAATTAAATAAATAATTCAAAAAAGGGGGCAGTTTGGAAAATATTTAAGAAAATGGGGCTGTCAAAAACGCCCAAATTGAACACGCCTGAAAAAAAAAACTTCCGTTGTCAAATTGGTCGTTAAATGTTTGTATAATACCCCAAAGTCCTGGCGCGAATGGCATGGGATTCCGCGCGGATCACGCCAGATGTCCTGCTGAGAAAACCATGAATGGTGTGTGGCGCAATCAGCGTCATGATTGGCGCAATCAGCACCAGACTCTCTAGAATATGGCTCTAGGGGCGCCAATGTGGCACGAGGGGCGCCATGGTTTGCAGCCGGCGCGGATGGCGCCATAGGTGGCGCTAGTGGCGCGAGAAGTGGCCTGGAACACCCATTTCCCCTGGTTTTCCACGCGACCAACGCCAGGGTTGGCGCTGGTGGCGCCAACTGGGTTTAGAAGTTGGCGCGGATAGCGCCACAGGTTCTGGAAGTTGACCCTGGAGGCGTGGGTTCCGCGCGATTGGCGCACAAGGTCGGCGAAGCTGGCGCGGGTAGCGCCAGACCTCTGACAGACCCAGTATAAAAGGGGAATCGCGTCTTTGGAAGAGAAAACCTTCTCTTCTTCTTCCCCAGCGCCATTTCCGCCATGGGAGAGCTTCCCAAGCTCCCTTGACCTTGTTTCTTCACCCAAATCACATTCCTAACTACACCAAACCTTCTAGAAACCTTGAGAGAGCTTGAATCCTTCCTCCATATCCTTTGAAACCTAGAAAAACCCCTTCTTTGAGAGAGGCTGAAGAGAGCTCGAGTTGGGCAAGGAACGGCGGTGTTTCAGCTGCACCAAGGCTAGGGAAAGTAGCCTAGAGGCCTTCCTCATCAGTTCTGAGGTAAGAAACTCGAGTTTCTCCGGTTGATTTGTGGTTTGGGAGTTTGCATGCATAGTGACCCATTGTTGATAGAGCTGGAATTAGCTCTGGGTCCTTTAGAGAAAGATGTTTAGAATGATGAGAGGAGGAAGGATTAGCTTTCAGTTTGTGATTTGGTGAAGGCTGGTTTTGGCTCTAGGTGGTGCATGTGTGACTTGGATTGAGTCACTTGATTTGAGACATGCAAGGGCCATAATTGGTGCGCTTGTTGTGCCTGAGAGGCCATGGAAACGATGTCTTGTGAGATAGACCGTCCAAGCCCTATGGAAACCCTGAGTATTTGGGTTGTGAGAGCTGTGATGCTCGTTGTTAATGGCTGGTGTTGAGTCTGTGGGGACTCTGAGGCCATGGCTGAGTTGAGATAGACCACTGAGGGTCTATGGAAAGGCTTGAAGTGGATGAGCCTGATGAAACTTAAGTTAGATGACTTGGGCTGATGAAAGGACTGAGGTTCCTTTCGTTAGGGCAGTTGAGAACTACTTGATGAGCTTGTTCATGTATCTGCTTGAATGGTCTGTGATATGTGGTTGTGTGCCTTGTTAGGGCTTGACACTGTGGGTGTCAGAGACGCAGGCCATAGTTCGGGGTTGAAGCTGTGAGGCACGGCTTGCCAGGTAAGCTCATCGTTCTGGGGATTATTTCCCTTATTCTTGGTTGCCACCAAGTGGGTGATGGTGGTGTTTTATGCAATTGATATATGTATGTATATATTGTATATGAAGGGCCAGTGTGGCCTATTATGATTTCTGATTAGTTGAACACCAGGATGGTGTTAGAATGTGTTAAATGAGAATGAACCCCAGGATAGACACTGAGAGAGTGTGAGGGTGATGATACACCTGTTGGTACAGGTGTGGACGGCTTTGGGCCTTTTGATGATGAACACTGTGATAGTGTTCTATGACTAAGTATGAGATAAAGACCTTGGTGATGGTCTGTAATTGAGATTAAGATGATACTATGATAGTATCGAATTAGATGAGATGCTGAGGAAAATGCCATGATAGCAATTGATGTTAGATAGACACTGTGATAGTGCTATGCTGTTTTATGATAATGATGTGCAATGTGATTGCATGAGAATTCTCTGGCTAGTAGAAATGGTTTTATGGACTCCCTTGGAATGAGTGCTCCCGGTGTGGATGATCTTCTTGGGGAGGGGCCATGAAGTCCTGAGGGATTGAGTGCTCCCTGTGTGGATGATTTCTCTCAGGCAATGATTGAGAATCCTGAGGGATTGAGTGCTCCCTGTGTGGATGATCTCTCTCAGGTAGTGGACTGATAGTCTGAGGGATTGAGTGCTCCCTGTGTAACACCCCAAAAATTTTGGGAATTACAGTCAATTACTAGAATAAAATGTTAATGAGAGGCAGTAGAAAAATTTAAGGAAAATGCCCTTGGACATTTTGAAAATGACCAAAATGCCCCTAGGTATTTTAGCAAGATATTTTAAGAAGGAAATTTCATAAATACCCTGGGATGTTTTAGAAATTACAAGAATACCTTGAGGATGAAAATTGCAGCGATACCCTGAACATTTGTTAGAAATAACGATTATACCTCTAGGGTGAATGGTGAAATTACCAAAATACCCTTTAGGTCAAAGAATTACCAGATGGCTTTAGAAATTTGTGGGAACCTGAGTATAGGATAAAATACTTTTAGATAACAAATTATCAGCAAGGTTGAGGGCAGAGAAACCTAAAATAGAATTTCTACGAATTTTGGAAGATAGGTTGAAAAGCGCTTAATCTAGACTACCTCAGACATCAGGAAAATTATAAGAGAAGGATGGACATAATCTATGGAGTTTTCTCTTAATTATGGGAGGAATAAGTGTTCTAAATAAGTAGTTTAGTAATTTTAATAATTCAAAGCAAAATAGACCAATAAGAATTCAAGTAAAGTTATCACATGTAATTGAAAGAAAAATTGGTTGATTTGAATTCCTAATACAAGCTTTGGCCGTGTGATCTAGAATCAAAGGATAAAACTTTAAGAAGCTTCAAGATTGGCCACATGGAAGGCTAAGAAGCTTGAAAATTCCTATTGGTCCAAGTAGAAAGCTAGACATAAATGCTTAAGAGATATTTGAAGCAAATTTTATTTTGCTCCCTTTGACAGAACACGTGGACATTTCTAAGCATTATTTCAAAGATCCCAACGGTCAAAAGTTAGATATATGAGATAGGAGTACGCCTTTAAAATTTCAAGAAGATCCAACGGTTAACGAATCTAGAATCATTATTTTACTAATACGGGTGTTTGGGAAAAAGTCAATAATAAAGAAAAGCACAAAGTATCTTGAACACACTAGCTATACCACGAAATTAATAAAGATTTTTCCCAAGAGCACCATCAAGAAGAGTGGAGAATTGCCAAGAAAAATAAAGAAACAAGGCCACTTGTATGGATGAAATTCAATAGCCAATAAAATGAAACTTAGTGTAAAGTTAAGCAATAATGGCCTAGAAAGATATTTGTAAATTTTGGAAACAAAAGCTAGCATTCCACGTGAACTAGCAAGCAAATAAGAATGCTTCCACAAAGCTTGAAATCAC
>PYAF01006054.1:80709-98168 GCA_007407185.1 Glycine tomentella | reverse complement strand
TTCAAAAAGATCTAAAAGCCAAGGCCCATTATCCTAACATCCCACGTGAAGAAGCACTAGGAGGAAGGCTGTCCAAAAGCTTAAGGAAATCAAGGTATGGGAAGTTTATGATGAACTAGGTTTGAATATAAACCCTTGCTTGATTTCATTAAGCTTTGTAGATTAGGTGTTTGATGAAATGTCTCAATGAAATGTCTCAGAGAACTTGAATGGTTATTTGACTAAGTAACTTGCTTTTAATATTAACAATTGATTATTGAATGAATAACTTGTACTAAATTAATAGAGAAAAAAATAAGAAGTGACCGAAAATTAGAGGTAGTATAGTTGTCTTTAAGAAAATAATCGTTTAAAGCTATAGTTGTTAAAATATTGACATATGTTGATGTTGGCCGAAATTATGCCATGATTCCTTAAGTATCTATCTATGTTTAATTTGATGTTAGAAATTGGTTGAATTATGTTTATTTAATATTAGAAGTAGCATTCCTTAAAGTATTCCATGATTTAAAGTTGGGCACCATGTGTTGGATAATTCGTCACAATGAAGAAATATATTTCAAAGTTGTTGGTTTAAATCTTTATGGTTGGATTTGAATTATATTTGCATGATTAAATGATTTAAGCAGAGGTTGTGTATTATTCAATGTGTTGTAAAGTTGAAATACATAAAGCTTATGTGATGATAACTGATTTTATATGCATTGATAAAATCAATATGTTGCTTGGTGATTTTATGATTTTGATGTTGAGAAATGGATTAAGAAGTGTAGTATGTTGGTGGTGAAGTATTAGAATCCTTGTGTTGTTAAAGGTGTTGTGATTATTTATGGATTCCAAGAATTGTGTTGAACGATGGTTATATGCTTAGATGTTGAATAGAGCTTTATGTGATGGTGAAAATAAGCTTTATGTGTTAATTAAAAGCATATGCCATGAGTTGTAAAGATGTTTAAAGACTTGATAAAATGAATCCTTCATGCATTTCATACGCATATGCCTGGCGGGGTTAATCCGGGGAGTTATGCCTGGCGGGGGCTAATCCGTGGAGTTGTTTGTCAGATAGCTAAACCGAGTCCATGCGTTCAGAGGTGTTGAACTGGGGGGTAGTGTGTTTCAGGGAGGACCACACCACCATGATGATCACATAGGTGGAGGTGACATTCCTACGCGCCCCTGCCCTACCCCGATTGAATGGATAGGTGTGCCACTGGGATGGGGCTATCTTGACTGTGGCCACTGATAATGAGAAATTGGTGATAACCTGAGATCTCAGTCATGCATCATATAAAGAAGATGAGCATGCATTATATGCATTATCTGATGAGTACGTTGTGTGTTAAATAGATAATATGACTTAATTCGTGTGCTGTGTAGATGACGTTGTGTGTTAAATAGATAATATGACTTAATTTGTGTGTTGTGTAGATGATGTAAATTAATCTGTGAGTGAGTCATCCGTGTTTGTTATTTGATAAATATTATAATAACCATCTGCGTATATATTCTTTATGAATATTTTATTCAAACTGTGTTTGTCATAAACTTACCCTATGTTTGTGTCTGTGGTTGACACCTGTGATGACCCCAATGTATTTGGGCGAGCAGGAAAACAGTGAAGCATAAGCTGAGAAGGATTTTGAAGAAAAGATGATGAAGATGTGTTGATGATTTGTACTAGGATTAAATTATTTGTATTTTACATTGGCATGTATGTGGACTGTTTATTAATGGGCCTGTAATATGGACTGTATTATACTCTAATTTATTGATGGATTTTATTATAATTAAACCGTGGAGAGAGAATTTGTTCATGATATAAACGACTAATAGAATTTGCAAGCAAAGCGAAAAGAAATTTTTATGAAATTTATAACTAAGATAATTCTAATACAAAATGGACTCGAGATTTCATCTAAAATCAATCAAGCACGAGAAAGCAAAGAGAGGCGTTACACCCTGTGTGGATGATCTTCCTCAGACCGTGCTTGGAAGTCCTGAGGGATGAGTGCTCCCTGTGTGGATGATCTCTCTCAGGCATGTGACTGGAAGTCCTGGGAATGATTGCCCTGTATGGATGTTCATTCCAGGCCAGTGTATGTGAAAGTCCTGGAGGTGATTGCCTTTTATGGATGTTCTTTCCCAGGCCAGATTGTATACAGATATGATGTATCTTTAAGAGAGGGCATTCCGAGGGGATGAGAGCCTAGAGCCTCTTAGATGAGCTATATATGAGTATGTGAAGTCCTGAGCGGTTGCCTCAGGCAATGTTTATTGTGTTATGAGGCGATGCCTCTCTGGTATGTATGTGTCCAGTAGATGACACTATGTTGGTACCTCTGTGAGTCGATTGTGAGACGGCTGCGAGAGCCAGTGTGAGGTGTTGCACCTCTGAGATTGATAGTGTCTAGTGATGACACTTGGTTGATGATACTCGGTAGCCGGGTTCTAAGAGCCAGGATAATGTCCTAGGCTTTGTTTATAGTTTCGTATATGTGTATGTTGGAGGTGAACCAGGGTAAGGGAGGATCTCCCAGAACCCTGAGTTTACTGAGATGTTTATCTCACCTCGGTTGGGGTTGTGGTTTTCAGGTGTTTCTTCTAGAGGAGAGGAGCAGTCACGGGGCAGGAGGCCCTAGTAGCTGACATGGAGGTGGGCTGCAGATAGATGATCAAAAGAGTTTTGTGTTCTGTCTTGTACTCCCTGTGTAGGGAAAGGGTGGTTGTGTACACCCATGGTGTTGTACATATTATGTTGTATGACCACATGTGTGGCTTTGTTCTGAGTTGTATATATGTACAAAACTGTGTTGTTTATGTAATTAATGATGTTTCCTCCTGATTATCCCTGTTTAGATTTATATGTTTCTGCCTACGTTGTTATGTGTTCGTGTTACCTGGATCAGCAGGGGCTTGTTTTAAGATGCTTTGTGTTGTGTTTTTAAATTCCATGCATAATGTAATCAAGAAAATTGATTCTTAAGCTTCCGCACCGCTTTTATTTAACGCTGATAGCGCGTTCCTGATATTGTTAATGATAATACTTCGGAGGCCTACGGGGTGTTACAGTTTGCGACCGCAAATTCCGTCTCTAATTCTATCGCTAAGTGTTTGTGACCACGAATTCTGTCGCAAAATGTGTTAGCGACTGAAATAGAGAAGATTGGGGCATAATAGAGAGGATCATTCTAGTGAGAATAGCAACTTGAGAGATAGGAGAAAATGAAATGTCAAATTTTTTTACACATAATCCCTTTGACTACCGCTCGCCATAGTCGAAGGCACAACGACATTTTGGTTCTAAAAGCGAAATTATTTTTAAGTGAGTCATAAATTCTCATCCAAAATTAATTAAATTATTTTTAAATAAGTGTTTTTAAAAAATAAACTAGTAAAAGTGACCTAAAATTTTAGCATGACAAAAGAGTTTCGATTTTAAAAGAGAATAATTAGTGGCAACAACCTTGTCGGGATTTTACAAGTTGAGAACATCCTATATATCAGAGGAACTAATAGTGGTTGAAAATAAAATCCAATGCTAGAGTGGGCAAGGCATTGTATGTAGGGGTTCCTATCATGGATTGACACTCATCTATCTATGATATGATAAAGGTTCTATTACACAAAGACTTCTTAAATGTAAAATAGGTTTTTGGATACCTAAAATACATATTACATCTAATATAGTTTTGAATGATTGCTTCAAATTATATATAATAATTGATGGATTATATAAATGAAGATAATTCAAATTATTTTGTGTTAAATTAATTTGATCTTGTTTTACTTGGATTTGATTTTCAATTAAATTTGTATATTATCATTTTTTTATAAACTTAAGAATATTGTATTATGTTTAGTTGAGTGAAAAGAAAATAAAGAGAAAAAAAACATATATAAGGATTTTTCTTTCTTTCTATTAGTTGAAGAATAAGTGAAAGGAAG
This sequence comes from Glycine tomentella, assembly GCA_007407185.1. NCBI lineage: Eukaryota > Viridiplantae > Streptophyta > Magnoliopsida > Fabales > Fabaceae > Glycine > Glycine tomentella. The sequence continues at coordinate 94,223 of PYAF01006054.1, read as the reverse complement.
AAAGGAACGAAAAATTTATTTTTATAAACGAAAAGTTCAATTTTTCTTTTTCTTCTTTTTTCTCCTTCAAATTGAATTTCCTAAATTTCTGTTCCTCATGTTTAAATTTTTCCATCCAACCAAATATAGCTAGCATTAGGGTTGAATTTAAATAATTAACCTAATAAAAAATTAGCACTGTCTAAAAGACAAATATAACCAGCTGAACTAATAAAAGACAAGTAATTATGTCTTTGCGAGAAACATGCTTATAAAATTAGTGCGGAATTTTCGAACAAATTCATGATAGGAAAGACACACAAATATCAGAGTTTGACAGATGCCTATTAATTAAGGTGGACACTTTGGAAGCTAAAGTAGGTCATCTATTAATTAAGGTGACACGTGTCACAACCATGTGAAAGATGCCTAAATTTTATAAAATAACATATATATATATATATATATATATATTATTTTATACACATTCTTTTTTTGCCAAATTATTCAAATAGGGTAATGTTTTTTTGGTATATCTATTTGCCAAAATTATATTATAAATTTTAAAACGATTTAAGTTTAAAAAAATTAAAAAATACAATATTGTGGTCGCAAAACTAATTTGAAAAATTGAAAAAAAAATTATATTGTAAATTAAAAGATTGATTACACTTAGCGATCGAATTAGAGACCAAATTTGCGGTCGCAAACATTTAACGACTGATTTAGCGACGAAAGTTTTTTTTTTTAGGCGTATTTAATTTGGACGTGTTTGACAGCCCCATTTTCTTAAATATTTTCCAAGCTGCCCCCTTTTTCGAATTATTTATTTAATTTTGCCTATTTTTATTCATCCATAAATGTACTATAACTAATTATAAAACTATAATTTGTCATATAATTGATTATATAATTATTTATTCATAATTAGTTATATAATTATTTTAAAAATATAACTAGTAAATTATACTTATATTTTAAAAATTAGTTATAATTATTGTTATAATATTTACTTATAATTTAATTATTTATTGGATATGGTTATAATTATGTAAATACTCAAATCATAAGCAATGGATAAGTGGAGCACGATTACCTATTTTAGGGGGCTGCTTAATGCTAGTCTATAGCTAAGATGTAGAAGCTGCAACTTACGTACCTAACGATTTGAAGGTAGCTTAGCTTTCAAGTGCTTACCTTCCAAGAATGCTGACATATTTTTTACTTGCACAGAACGTAGTCTCCTGAAAGCAACACGTTTTGTGTACAATAGTATTTTTGTGTTTTCATTAAAGGTTAATCATTTTCTTTTCTGTTTTTTTAAGGATCGACTAGTCAAATTCACTGTATTTTTATAGCTGTGATGGTAAGCCTTTTCTTTTTGAGGACTCATATCTAATTCTAGTTGCGATGGTTTCGTATAATATTGGTTCCTAACTTTCCGTTATAATGTCCTCATCTTTAGCTGTGTTTCTAATTAAAAGAACAAAATCTAAATGGATAACTTTGAAGTATCTTTATGACTAAACTATTAAAAAACCAATTATAAGATGGCATGTGCACGTAAGTTCGTGCAGACAAAAATTCTGTATTTGTACAAAACTTGCGTATCTAATATCACTCTATTTTATGTGTACAGAGAGAGCTCTATTCCGGGGGATCATTTATGTATTTATTATTGTGTAATCATTTTATGTATAGTTTATATTTTATGAATCGGAGGACATTGCAGGTGGCCAATCTCACGAGTGTCCAAACATCCTCTATAGTATAGTCCTTGTTCTTAAAACATTAGTCTCCATATTAGATAATAATAAGCAACCGCCACGAGTTGTCCAGATATAGATTATGTCTACAAATAAGCAATTCACAATTAAAAGATATTTTGTACTTAATTACCAATTGATGAGGGATTAATCAAAAGAAAATATAATTATCTATTACCACATTCAATTTGTCTTTTATCACTATTATTTAATTAAATTTTATATTATTTTTCAAAGCTATTAATTTGATTATCAAAGATTGATTTATTAGACAAACAAATATATTTGAACAAGAGTGGTCATAGACATGTGAGAGACTGAGAGTGACAAAAGGTATTCCTAAAATGAAATATATTCAACTGTTTTAATAATTTGTTTTAGGATTTGATTAAATCTAGCATTCTAGCGTGAATTTAAGATTATCATAACAATACAATGTATAGGGTCAAATCTATTTCGTAACATACATTTGCAACTGTCTATAGGGCTTAATTAATTCCGAACATTAAGAAATCTTGTAATGTCGTTTGTGATACGATAATAAATTTTGAATTTTCACAAGATCATATATTATGTGCAAATTTCGTGTCTATTTATCTCTTCATACAAATTGAATAGATGAGACTATATTAAATTAATATATATATATATATATATATATATATATATACACGTTTAACATGATTAACATATATACAATTTTTTAATAAAATAATTAGTTGATTTTAATATGAGAGGAGACCCATCTATACACATGTGGATACATCCATTGTGATCTATAAAGGACGGTGTGAAGTGCGAAATGGCTTCGGGATATTAAATTTCTAATCCCCGAACATGTCTTTCGCTAGACACAACTATGCGTTACGTGAGATAAGTATGAATTTCATTTGTCCCATGTTAAGAAAGTGTTTGATCATATAAGTAAATTAATGATTAAAAATCTATAGAAAACAAGGCTTTTAATTATGACTGTGTGCGGTTGCTTTTTTTCATTTCTATATTAGCTAGTTGACCTCCACCTTAAGTTTTTTTTTTTTCTTTTTTTACTGAACCTCCACCTTAAGTTATTTTCGTTTGATAAATATTTGGCTTAAATCTATTAAATAACATGTTCTGCAACTAACCAAACATCAAAGCAGAAAAAAAAACTAAATTTGATTGATACTAATGAACCATCCTTTCACATCAGTCAAGCTTTCAACATTAATTAGGCTGATTTGGCACATTATCACATCTTACCCGCTAGTAATTAAGCTTGTACGTACTATGATTTATGACCAACCGAAAAATTAACAGTGTGGAAAAATAAGTAACAAATGAAATTAAAGGGAGAAAATAACACGGAGAAGCCATATTTAATTAAGCTTGTACTACCAACCGAAATGTTAACAGTGTGCTAAAATAAAATTAAAAATAAGATCCAACTATAAAATTATTAGGTGATTTTCATCATTATGTAGTCTATAATTTTAACTATTCTTTATATGATACAAAATTAAGTATTATTAATATTTTTTAAATAAAAAACTTAAATATATATCATATAAAAATTGTATTAGATGGGACCATAAAAATGGTCATATTTATTTATATGGTTAAAGATTACTTAATTATTTTTCAAAAATAATTAACATGGAGAGAGGCCATATTTGGAGGCTTGTAATTTCTTGGAAGCTTTAAAAGGAAAGGAACAGCAACGTAGCCTGTTGGAGAAGGTTTGAAAGCCATGGTGGTTAAAAAATAGACGAAGCTTAGCTTTAAGGCAATGCGGACCCTGCAACCAACAACAACACCCTTAATTGGACACATTAGGTGAGGTTCAACAGCTAGCACCAATCTTTCTTCATAAAACACAAACCTTTGATCACACACCCTCACCTTAATTTGTATTGTTGTTGTGTCATTCCCATATTGTCCCATTCACTAAGACATGGAAGCCAGCGCTGGACTGGTCGCTGGGTCACATAACCGCAATGAGCTAGTTGTCATTCATGGCCATGAAGAGGTAATCTTTTTGTTTTGTGTGTGTTTGTTTTCATGGAACAGTTAGTAATTAGACTAATAGTTGTATTATGGTACGTGCAGCCGAAGGCTTTGAAGAACTTGGATGGGCAAGTGTGTGAGATTTGTGGTGATGGCGTGGGACTCACGGTGGATGGAGACTTGTTTGTGGCTTGCAATGAGTGTGGTTTTCCAGTGTGCAGACCTTGCTATGAGTATGAAAGGAGAGAAGGAAGCCAGCTTTGCCCACAGTGCAAAACCAGATACAAGCGTCTCAAAGGTATTTCATTTCATTTGCTTATATGATATATGCCTTTATCTTTTTCAATCCATTAATTATAGATTTAAATACATTTTTTATCCATGCAATTCAACACTTTTTTTTTTCGTTTTAGTATTTGTAAATTATATTTGTTTGATTTTTTATCCTTAAAGTATGTTAGATAGCATTTTTTTTATTTTTAAAAATATTTTTTTTTACTATTCAAAGAGTTATGTAAATTATATTAAAGGAAAAAAAACAAAAACAAATACAAAAAATGAAAAAAAAAAACATACAATTTGATAGGACTAAAATGAAAAAAAATACTAAATTTTAAGGAAAAAATTATATTTAATCCTTAATTATTTTATAGATTTCTTTTTCTAAAGTGAATAATTAAGTAATTTCAATTATTCATAAGAAAATCATTATTATTTTGTGATTATGCTAATTAATTAAGGGAGCCCCCGAGTGGAGGGAGATGATGATGAAGAGGATGTGGATGATATTGAGCATGAATTCAACATTGATGAGCAAAAGAACAAGCATGGCCAGGTTGCAGAAGCCATGCTTCATGGGAAGATGAGCTATGGAAGAGGTCCTGAAGATGATGACAATTCCCAGTTCCCAACACCTGTCATTGCTGGTGGTCGTTCTAGGCCTGTGAGATTTTGCACCTTATATACTAACTTGTTCTCATGCATGTTCAATAACAACTAAAAAGCTTTTCATGCATGCATGCATTGCAGGTAAGTGGGGAGTTCCCAATATCATCTAATGCTTATGGGGATCAGATGTTATCCTCTTCACTGCATAAAAGAGTGCATCCATATCCGATGTCTGAACCTGGTAAGCCTCTTTAATTAGTAGTACACATGAATATGTACAATTACAACCTTCTAACTTTTGGCATGCAAGCTCTGATGATTGATGCAGGAAGTGCAAGATGGGATGAAAAGAAAGAAGATGGATGGAAAGATAGAATGGATGACTGGAAATTGCAGCAAGGCAATTTGGGGCCTGAACCCGATGAAGATCATGATGCAGCCATGTATGGTTCCATGCAGCACTGCATTTTAGGAGTTGATCATAGAAATAATTAAAAGATCTGAATGTGGATGTCAATTATTGCAGGTTAGATGAAGCAAGGCAACCACTATCAAGGAAAGTGCCAATAGCATCCAGCAAAATCAATCCATATAGAATGGTGATTGTGGCACGTCTTGTTATTCTTGCTTTCTTCCTCAGATACAGACTCATGAACCCAGTACATGATGCCCTGGGGCTATGGCTAACATCTATCATATGTGAAATCTGGTTTGCTTTTTCATGGATTCTGGATCAGTTTCCCAAATGGTTTCCCATTGATAGAGAGACCTACCTTGACCGTCTTTCCATCAGGTAAGCAAAACTCTCTCTGCCTGTCTTGAAGGTTAGTTTAGAATGACTTAAATAACTTTTAGGTCTATGATATATACTCAATTTTGGTTTTGAGTCCCTAATAAATTTTTTCATTATTTTGAGTCTATGATATATTAAAAGCTTTGTTTTGTTCTGGGTCTCTTTGCCATTAATTAAGTGGTGACGTCACACCATTCTAATGACTGATAAATATATTGTGATTGTACTACGTCATCACTTAATTTGACGACATGGACTTGGAATAAAACTTTTAACATATCAGGCACTCACAACACATGAAAAATTTGTCAGACTCAAAACAAAAATTGGATACATATCAGAGATCTCAAACATATTTAAAGTTTTTAGAATTTATATATACAGTACAGACAAGGTCATTTTGTTGAAATCTCAAATTGAGATCAGGTATGAGCGTGAAGGTGAACCAAACATGCTTGCTCCTGTAGATGTTTTTGTTAGTACTGTGGATCCCATGAAGGAACCTCCTCTGGTTACAGCAAACACTGTTCTTTCAATCTTGGCCATGGATTACCCTGTTGATAAGATATCATGCTACATTTCTGATGATGGAGCCTCAATGTGTACATTTGAGTCCTTATCAGAAACTGCAGAGTTTGCTAGGAAGTGGGTACCGTTTTGTAAGAAATTTTCCATAGAACCTCGGGCACCTGAGATGTACTTCAGCGAGAAGATTGACTACCTAAAGGACAAAGTGCAACCCACTTTTGTTAAGGAGCGTCGAGCTATGAAGGTTAGTATACTTAGAATAGATGTGATTCTTTTAAGAATGTGAACTTTTGATTGATATATATCAGTTTAGAAAGAAAGATTGATTCATTTATTTACTGAGAAAATTGGGTGCATGACAGAGGGAATACGAAGAGTTTAAGGTTAGGATTAATGCACTTGTTGCTAAGGCCCAGAAAGTTCCTCAGGGAGGATGGATCATGCAGGATGGGACACCATGGCCAGGGAATAACACTAAGGATCATCCTGGTATGATTCAAGTGTTTCTTGGGAGCAGTGGAGGCCTTGATACTGAAGGAAACCAGCTTCCTCGCCTTGTTTATGTTTCCAGAGAGAAAAGGCCTGGTTTTCAACACCACAAGAAAGCTGGTGCCATGAATGCTCTGGTAGAGTTTTTTAGCATCTTTTTGTTACTTTATTACTTGCATGCATCATCATGTTCATTTGCCTCTGCGAGAGGGCAACCAGGCCGCGGACAAGCTTGCTGACTTTGGTTTATCTTTAGATGGCCACTGCTCTGTATTTGACTTTGTTCCGTCTTTTTTATCAAATGCTGTTTTAGTGGATGTATCTTCAACCGTGTTCCCTCGCAGATTTTAGTTTTGTTAGGGGCTTATGCTCTTATATTCGACAAAACAAATCATGTTCATTTGCCTGATGGCCCTACTAATAAGTTCTGAAATTTATAGGTTCGGGTATCTGCTGTTCTCACAAATGCTCCTTTCATGCTGAACTTGGATTGTGATCACTATGTCAATAACAGCAAGGCTGCCCGAGAGGCCATGTGCTTCTTGATGGACCCACAAACTGGGAAGAAGGTCTGCTATGTCCAGTTTCCTCAAAGATTTGATGGTATTGATACACATGATCGTTATGCCAACAGGAACACAGTTTTCTTTGATGTAAGAAACTCACCACAAACGGGAATTTTCATTTTTTTCCCCCTTGCAATCGATTGATTTTCTTTTTAACATTTTTTGTCTTTTTGCAGATTAACATGAAGGGTCTAGATGGTATTCAAGGTCCTGTATATGTGGGGACTGGATGTGTTTTCAGGAGGCAAGCTTTGTATGGCTATAATCCTCCCAAGGGTCCAAAGCGTCCAAAAATGGTAAGCTGTGATTGCTGCCCGTGTTTTGGAAGCCGCAAGAAGTATAAGGAGAAGAATGATGCAAATGGAGAGGCTGCAAGCCTAAAAGGTTCTTGTTTTGATTCAAATCATCAATTAGTCTTTCTTATTTTCCCTTTAAACTGCTCTAAACCTTGTGTGACTTGTCTAATAGGGATGGGTGATGACAAAGAGGTGCTGATGTCCCAAATGAATTTTGAGAAGAAATTTGGACAATCATCTATTTTTGTGACTTCTACCTTGATGGAAGAGGGTGGTGTGCCTCCTTCTTCAAGTCCAGCTGCCCTGCTTAAAGAAGCCATTCATGTGATTAGCTGTGGATATGAAGATAAAACTGAATGGGGACTTGAGGTACACAAACAAACATGCATTTTATGACTCCTTGACGTATTATATCTAATTAGGACAATTAGCTCATCAAATTCTTGCTTCTTTTTTAATTTTTTTTTGAAATGTGCAGCTTGGTTGGATCTATGGATCTATCACAGAAGATATTCTAACAGGTTTTAAGATGCATTGCCGTGGGTGGAGGTCCATTTATTGTATGCCAAAGAGAGCTGCATTCAAGGGTACTGCTCCTATCAACTTGTCAGATCGTCTCAACCAGGTTCTTCGTTGGGCACTTGGTTCCATTGAGATTTTCTTCAGTCACCATTGCCCTCTGTGGTATGGCTTCAAGGAAAAGAAGCTAAAGTGGCTTGAGAGATTTTCCTATGCAAACACAACTGTCTATCCATTCACCTCCATTCCTCTAGTTGCCTACTGTATACTTCCAGCAGTTTGTTTACTCACTGACAAATTCATCATGCCACCGGTAACAATCTTGTTCTTCTGTCCCTTCCTGTTGTTATCAACTGAGTTACACATGACATGCTGATAAAATTATAATCTTTTTTCTTTATTGATGATGATGATGATCCAGATTAGCACCTTTGCTGGTTTGTACTTTGTTGCTCTCTTCTCCTCAATCATCGCTACTGGTATTCTTGAGTTGAAATGGAGTGGAGTGAGCATTGAGGAATGGTGGAGAAATGAGCAGTTTTGGGTCATTGGTGGTGTATCAGCTCACCTCTTTGCTGTTATACAAGGTCTGCTAAAGGTTCTGGCTGGAATTGACACCAACTTCACTGTTACATCAAAGGCAACAGATGATGAAGAGTTTGGAGAATTGTACACCTTTAAGTGGACTACACTCTTGATTCCTCCAACCACTATCTTGATCATTAACATTGTTGGTGTTGTTGCTGGAATCTCAGATGCCATAAACAATGGGTACCAATCCTGGGGACCACTCTTTGGAAAGCTCTTCTTTTCCTTCTGGGTGATTGTCCATCTCTATCCATTCCTTAAAGGTTTGATGGGTCGCCAAAATCGCACACCCACCATTGTTGTGATTTGGTCAGTGCTATTGGCCTCTATTTTCTCCTTACTTTGGGTAAGAATTGATCCATTTGTCCTCAAGACTAAAGGACCTGATACCAAGCTATGTGGAATCAACTGCTAAAAAAGACTGCTTTCCCTATAGTATTATTCTTTACAAGATGTATGTAGGGTACATACATTATTGGTTTCACAAACCAACAAAGTGGCAATGCACAAGGATCAATAAGGAAAGAGTGAAAATTTTGTGTATCATAAATGAGTGTTATCATTTTTGTAAATGTTCTCAAGGACATCTGTTTTGGCTGGAACTACCCAAGGATATTGTGAAGTAAATCAAAATTGCAGTTTTATCTATTCACTAGAATCATGTTCAAGATGTCAAATTCAAAAGAATATATAAAAATAACAAAGGATTCTGTAAACGAGAAAGAAAGGCTAAGAGAACAAGTAAAGAAGATGGGTTATACTTTTTGATTAAAATTTCCTACAGCAAACAATCTTCTGAAATAGGCTGCATAATAAATTCTAAACTGAAATGGCGATAAAAAGTGCCTAGCATTGAGGTTAGTTGCATTATCTCCATTGAACAGCCAAAAAAAAGTAACGTACGTATTTCAAGAAGCTATATACATGAGTTCATGTTCTTAAGAATGTCAATTTAAGAAATTGCATTAAGCATCAATTCTACCAATGTCCCTTTGGTGGATTTTTCCGCGATTGCTCACCATACATAACAAGGAACTAAATAATTATCTGTACTGGTGCTTATTTCCCAACAATCAATCAATAAACTAGATGTAAACTTTAAACTGGGCCTTAACTATCAATCAATCAGTTTAAAATAAACTAGATTAGATATAAAATCAAGACTTGAGATTCATTCAACTATAAAATCTAAAATTGACATAATGTATTTATTTGACGAAAAAAAATTGTTTCATAATAATCGTAACTCAGTCTATCATTTATTCCTTTGAACAATAGTTGATCATGCAAAAGCAAACAATTCTTAAAAAAACAAGTGTTTATTCCTTTGAATCTCGACAAGAAGAAACCGCTGGTATGGCTTGCACCAATATCAACGTTTGTATCTATTTATTATTGGATAAGTGTCGTGTTGCACCAAAGACATGTATGTTGTAACACCGTGTTTTTCCTAATCGTGTAATTAAGTGTTTTAATTAAAATTACAAGAGAAATTAAGTTTAAATTATGCTTTGATGGTTGATTTGATAAAAAGTAATTAGTTAATTATGTGTTTTTGGAGAAGTTTATGAGTAATGTGGTTGAACTTCATGAGTGAGCCTTAAGTGTAGAGCTTGTGTTAAGGGGCTGTTATTGGTCCCAAAAATATTGCTATTGGCCCCTATCATTATTCTCAAATTCTAAAGTTTTTTTTTTTTTTTTTTTTTTTTTTTTTTTTTTTTTTTTTTTTTTTTTTTTTTTTTTTTTTTTTTTTTTTTTTTTTTTTTTTTTTTTTTTTTTCAGAATGCACAATGGAAACACACTTTTGTTGCACTAGTGGGGGTGCTTAAGTGTGTTCCATTGTGCATTGAGTTTGTAGAAAAAGTGCACAATAGAATCACAAATTCATTGTGCAAGTGAGGGTAAATATAGATTATGATTGTGTTGCACATTGTACAACAAAATCATACTTCCATTTGTACATTTTTTTTTTGTTTTTTTTTTCATTATTTGATGGATAGGTTTGACAAATAGAAATAACTTAGGTATTAAATCAAATTGCATAGAAATGTCTACTACATATTAAGATACACATCCATAAAATTAATTGGATACACATTCAACGTTTAAAATTATTTCAATCCATAGAAATATCTACTACATATTGAGATCTTCTAGCTGAATGAAATTGTATTGAGTTGAAAGCTTGCATGCGTTTCATGCAAGGTTTTTGCCATGAACAGGCTTCGGGTGTGCATTGTCTTCTTCATTGTGGTACAACAGAAGGCAAGTTATGAGGACATTGAAACTCAAGGATTGACACAAGGATTAGGAGGACTTATGACTAGAGCCAGAGTCATAAAGACAAAGGAGACCCTACAACAAGTGGTAGCAACAATTCTTGAAGCTACACTTATGATGAAGGACATTGAACAAAAATGATTTCAGTGCATGATTATTATTGAAGACTCATGAGTTGGAGGGTTTTGATGCTAACTTTTTTTTTTTTTAGAATTAAATAAAGTTGTATTTCTTTTATTTTATTTTTGTTTTTTTTATTTATTTTAGTGGCTGATAGCCTTGGTGTCTTTTTATGTGCACAACTAGGAATTAGAAAGTCTATTTAGAATAATTAAAGGTAGTCTGGCTTCATAATTGCAGTTAATGATGTATTTAGTATAATTAAAGACTGGCTGCCTATATGTACACAAAAATTACAATGGAATGAGCATACGTTAATTTTCAGAAAAATACTTGTGTATTGTGAGAGTATTCTCTAGGTTCTGGGCTGAACCCGTTCAAACTTATCAGGGGTTATCCATCAACCTTGTGTCGTCCTCTTTTTGCTTATCTTCCATTGTTGGAAGTGGCGCCTTCCACCTGTTATCAAATGATCTGTAATCAGAATCGTATCAGCAAGGGACAATTATCCTGTAAAAAAAAGCTACATTATCATACAAAAGACAAGTTAGCGAATAAATCAATATTGGCTTACAAAAGTAAACGACATCTTTAGTGGATAATATATACCTGCACAAAGTGATTTCCATTGATAAATATAATTGAAATGAGATGGGATGCGATTGGTGCGAGACTCTTAAGTGGAAAGAAGATTCAACTTTAAAGCCTAGATAAGTAGACCAATACAACATTGTATCGACCAGCAATGACATAGCCCATGTCAGGAATGGTCATCCACTTTGCAGCAGGTATTGAGCCACATTCAACATACGAAGAGGTTATCAATTCCAACAATCCATCTTTTGAGCCAAATAATTGAACATAGAGAGTTCCATGTTTGAAGTTCCTGAATCAAATCTCAGCGAATGAGGGACTAAGACTCGTCGCCCTAGCCTAGCAAAGTTGCATTGTCATGTAACCACAATTTCCATTTGGTGTGACATTAATCTTCATTATGTTTTGTTGCAATTCATCGGAAAATTCATCCATATAATTATCCATTTTTTCCTTCTTGTCGTCACAACCAACCTTGCTTGGCACACTTGAAGTTCCTGAACTATCAACCATCATGATCATTTCATCAACGCACAACCACATTGAAGGTTCACATTTGTTAGATTTTATAGACTTTGGTAAACCTTTTGTTTTCTATCTTCGTTGGAGGGGGACACATAGAAGTGGTATCTGAAAATTCAAGTTCACGGGCTTTTACAGTTATTTTTCCACACACGTCTAGTTGTGAAAATCTCTTAAACAATGCATCAACCTCATGTGTCAGAGTTAAGTTTCCCCAAGAGTCACCTATGTTTTCTAAACTACAAATGAATAACATCTCCCAATGTACATGAATGGACTTCAACATAATGGAGCCATATATACTGATAAATTTTGCAAGTTCACTAGCACATGGTAGACCATGAGTAACTCTAAGTGTGCAGCCACAAGCAGAATTATTAGTACCTATGGTGTCAACCCGTTGCAACTCATGGAAAATGATGTCTTGTGCTTCTCTTGATACAAAGCCTTGTAACTTATATATCAGGGTATCAAACCTATGCTCAACCATATTTATGTTTTTCTTAAACAAAGTCTTAATCATTATATTTGCAAGACAAGCATGTTATTCATTGCATCCAACAAATACATAATCTCCCATGTTATCAAGAAACAACCTCTCCAATCTCGTGTAACACCCTGAAATTTCAATAACTGTAAATGTATGGTCAAAATGTTTTTTACGCAACTATTTGATGTGAATGTTAGGTTATGTGAGATTTGATTGGTCTATATTTAAATTATTTGTGTGAAATATTAATTAGAGATATTACAAAAATGTTAGAAGCGAAATGACCATATTACCCTTCCCTTAAAACAGAAATTACAGAAATACCCTTGAGGTGAAAATAACGATAATGCCCTTGGATATTTTTTTGTTAGATATTTTAAAATAGAAGTTACAAAAATACCCTTGAGTCAAAATTACACAAATACCCTTAGATATTTTGTTGAGATATTTTATAGTGAAAATTACAATCATACCCCTAGGATGAATGACAAATTATCATAGTACCATTGAGACTAAAATTACCAAGACACCCTTTGATATTTTGTGAAAGCTTGATGAAATTACAAAGTGCCCTTGGATGACAGATTACCAAAATACTTTTAGTGACAAAAAGTCTCAGAATAGAATTTCTATGAATTTTATACAGTCATAACTTTGAAATTTTATCCAGGAGAATTCAAGAATCAGAAAAATATGAAAAAATGATAAATAGAATCTGTGGAATTTTCTCTTAATTGTAGGATGAATAGACTTATTTAATAAAATGGTTTAGTAATTTTGATGGTCAGAAGTAGAACGGACCAATCAGAATGAAGATAAAAGCAGTCTTGTATGTAAGGCCTGTGTAACACTCTATATAGACTATTTGTGAGTTATTTGTATTGTAACTGAAGTCAGTTTCTGGAAATCTTTAGAGTTCTATTATTTAATCTTATCCTTTAAGAAGAAGAGTTCGAATTGAATTTTACTTCCTCTTAATGAATGCCATGTGTGAAGTTGTCTTGGAATTGAATTCTTCTTCATAAAAGGTGACATGTGGACACAAGGAGAACCACACAATTTTCTACTCTTTAAAGGAAATAACAACATGATATAGAAGGAGGAAGGGAA
>PYAF01006054.1:38960-80609 GCA_007407185.1 Glycine tomentella | reverse complement strand
CCTTTAAGAAGAAGAGTTCGAATTGAATTTTACTTCCTCTTAATGAATGCCATGTGTGAAGTTGTCTTGGAATTGAATTCTTCTTCATAAAAGGTGACATGTGGACACAAGGAGAACCACACAATTTTCTACTCTTTAAAGGAAATAACAACATGATATAGAAGGAGGAAGGGAAGATAAAAATATTCCCCTTGGCTATGATCTTCATGTGAAGAAGAAGAAAGGAGAGAATAAGGTGGATTTATCATATCAAAAAGTGTTAAGTTATGATAAGTAGAAAAATACTTTAAGATTCATAAATTAAAATGATAAGATACAATCATGAAGGCTTAACAAATATCTAGCCACTTGTAATTTACTATTAATATAGGAATAAGAAAGCCATCATAACCTTGAAATACATGTGTACAAGATGGCATGAAGAGAAGAAAAATCTTCTCTTAATTCCCTTGATGGTCACGTGAACAAGGAGAGAAAAAGGGAGAAGATTCATGAATATGACAAGTTGGAGGACACTTGGAAGAAAGGTGTCATGCTTTAGAAGATTTTTATAAAAGCTAGAAGATATTTAGGAAAACCATTATGAGCTTAGTTAAGATGTAATAGAATGAGATGAAACTAAGTTTTAATGAAACCAAATGGGAGTAACTAGCTAGAAAGGGTAAAAATGTCCTTGAATATTTTATTATTTTCCAAACTCTATATAAAGGGAGGAAGGCCTTAAGTGGAAGTCACATTCAAGACTCCATTCTTCAACATATCACGTGAAACCTCTCCCTCCCATCTCTTTCATTTCACTTTCACCCTTTCCTTTTCAAAGCATAAATCAAGTAAGAAGACCCCACTTCCTTTGAAGAATCACGTATAGAAGCTAGCACCTTTAGGAAGAGATAGACAAGCTTAGTAAGAGGTTATAAGGTATGTATGGGAAAGTTTTATGATAAAGATAGTTTAAGTGTTATTTGTGTTTGAATAAGTGTTTAAAGTTCTGTGAAATATGACTTGTATCTGAGTAATTATTGGATTTAAAGTTATAGTTACATGATTGAATGCCTGAATGAGGTTTTATGTGTTGTTGAGTGTTTCTATAAATCTCTGTACATGGATGATGTGTTTGGTAGATGAGTAATAAGCTGAGTTCTGTACATGATTTATGTTGATTTTCTAAGTAAATCATGTGAGACAATGATTGGAAGATTTATATTGAATATCTAAGTTTATGAAAAGAATAAGATATACATAAGTGAATCAGTCTCATGTGTCTCATAAGAGTTGCCTCATAGTGGAGGTGTGTATAAGAGTTGCCTTAGATAGGAGGTGTGTCACATAGCTACAGGAACTGAGTTCGAGCATTCAGACAAGAGGAGTCTGAGTTGGGGGGTGACTCTTGCGGTGGGAAAATCACGCCACCCATGATGATCACATGAAGTATGGGTGAGAATCCTGCACAACACTGTGGTACCCTCTGATCATTTCAGTTCTTTGCCACTGGGATAGGGTTATCTTGACAGTTGGTACCACATGATAAGAGTCTAAGAGAATCATGCATCATATAAAAATTAGAACTACTATTTTGAGGATGTTGTTATGAATATCTGCATCTTGAATATAATCTGTTGCTTAAATTATGTTTATCATAAACTTACCCTATGTTTTGTGTCTGTGGTTAACACCTGCTATGACCTCGATTTTATTCGGGCGAGCAGATGAACAACAAAGAGAGAGACTTCCTAGCTGTATACAAGAAGAAGATTTTGTTTAAAGATATGTTGTTTGAAGATATAGTCTTTTGTTACAAAATGTTCTAGTTATTTGTATTATGAAATAAAACCAGTGTTGGTTTGTATTATATGTTACTTCAGGTTTATAAATATTAATCAGTGATGAAATTTTCTTGGAATATCAGTTATTGGCAAAATTTTATTATATTTAATTGGATGCTCTTAAGTAAGTTGAAAAGAATTTTCATTAAAAATCAATAATAACAAGATTGCGAGTTGAGGTATTACATCTCGCATGTGCTCCTTAAATCTTATTATGCAACAAAATTAAAGTCAAAAAAATCTGCATTTAACAAAATGGAATGTTAATTAATATCAATGTCAATGAATTTATGCACCTATTTGTTGCTGTGTTTCCAAGATGCATGACCCGATCAACCCATGCTTGTACAAGCTTCTCCTTAAAAGGTGTCAACCATGTATTTTAGACATAGTCAACAAATAATTTATAACATGTCCACCAGTTTGTAAAGCTTTTCAAGCATTCATTATACGATTCTTTATCCGAAGATTGAAACAGCAGTTCCCAAGCATCCATGACATTTTTCCACTCTTCAACCTTATTCATGTGAATTTTGCATTTTGCGTTGAGATTCTTTGTAATGTGGAATAGACAAAACAAGTTGGTTGAAGAAGTAAAAATAGTCTCCAATGCATTCATGAAAGCAAGATCACTATCATTGACAATAAGCTAACACATCACATCATCTTTCACAAACAATGATTTCACTTTACTTAAAGCCAATTAAAAATTATCTATTTTCTCATAACTTAAATTGTAACATCCTCAAAATTTTATGTTGAGCTTATATTTATATTGGAATAAATTATGAATATGTGATGATAGTATGTGATACAAGAAGGATAGGATATAATTTTATATCTCCCTCTGTACTTAACCAAACGGGATGTTTGACCACTCATTTTAAAGCTTAGGATGTCCTCTATGTTTTCCTAAAATATGGAATCAAACTGAGCAGTGAAATCATGCCCAAAATTTAATTAAACACAAGCTGCCCAAAACTGTGCATACTCAAAACATCCACTGTCACTCGTTTTAAAACATTTATATCTCATTTATTATTCAAATTAGGTGTATGATATATGAAATTAAATATCTAGATGTCAACTATAACATATAAAAATTTTAGCTAAATCTAGATTATGTACTACTTGCATTCATGAAAGCACTACGATATGTTATTGGCCAAATTTGAGCTTGCAGGCAGCTTTGAAGTTTAGTTTTCAAAATACTATAGCTAGAGTTTTAGAACTCCAAATGAGGCATGCAATACCTTTTTAGAAAGCTTAGGAAGTCTAGTTTAACATACTAAAATATGAGAATTTGTGTACTTGTAGATTAGTACAAAATATAGAAAGAACGAACCATATATGGTAAAAATTTTCTAGCTATTTGAAAGAAAAATCTGGTTTTGGCAACGTGTAACTCCTAGAATTTTTATACAAAGACTAAAATTTTCAGCCAAGCTTGGACCAATCAGAGGTTTCCTCATGAAAGATCCATTTCCACGTGCACATGGGTCATTAAATGAAGAGAATCTTGCATCAAAACACTAAACTAGAAGCAAATTGTGAAGGTGTAGGCTGTTGTGAATTTTGAAGGCTGAAAGAAAAAGGTAAATCATGGCCTTTTGTATGTGTAATTGTAAGAACCAAGTAAATAAGTTCAGCTGCCCAGCCATGTTCCACGTACCTTAAGTCCAGCTGCTCAAGTCAAGGATTAAAGAATCTTTGACCAAGAAAAATCTAGTAGATAATGACAAAAGTGTAGAATAATATCCCTTAAGTAATGATTGGTTAGTTAAAATCTAAATAAACTCACTACTAATCCAGTTATAATCTAACTAAATCACTTAAAACTTAACTAATTAAATTATTATAAATAGCTAAGGGTGTTACAAAAAATTCTGCACGTGAACTCTTAGCTTCAAAGCTCATCCTACGCCACTTGCTTTCTTTGCACCTTGCTTTTTGCTTCTCACCTTCTTAGTTTCTCACAACCGTAGTTTCACTTCTACTGTCTTATACATCAAATTTTCTTCTTTTAAAGACTTTCTTCCTTGAATATTACCAAGAAGGGCATCCATCTAGTCATTTGCAAATCCAATTCACTTGAGGTAGGCTAGGCTTCAATCTTTTATTAAGAGTTATTTGGACTAATCTTTATGTGCCATTGTACAGATTTTATGGCTGATCCTAGTAGGATGAATTTTCATATCATTGAAGCGTATTTTATGATGTGGTTATGTTTATTGAACAATAGGATAGGTTGATGATTTAAATGCTGAAATTTTAGTAATATTTAGACTTTATTGTGATGACCTTTAGAATTGATTTTGATGGAATTTTGGACTGTTTGCTTATATGCTTATATTGGACCTATTTTAAATTAATTCTAAGAAGTAGAGGGTGAATGGTATGGGGAATAAAAGGTTTAATTACTCAAGTGGTTCAATTTTGATAAGTAAGTAGTAGAGGGATAGGTAGAGAAGAACATAAGGTCTAAGTTAAGTTTTAATCTTTTCTTGTGATGATCTAAAGAAATTAGAAAATTATTTGGAAGATATATTATGATTTACTAGCTAGATTACTAACATATTGTCTTTAGCTTGATGATATTAATTTGTCACACATAAGTTGACATGATTTTTATTGAATAAGGTATGGTAGCCGAGCCATACATGTAATGAAAATTTTTCCATGAGGTTGTATGAGTTGCTCATGGATTGAATGATGGTTTTTTCTGTGATAATATATATATATATATATATATATATAATTCATGTTTTCGAGTCCAGTACGAGATTTGCGAAATAGGATCTAATACTACATCCAGTACGAGATGTAAAGATCAGTTGCAAAATATGGAATAATCATGCATGGTTTGCGTAAGACGGCTGTAACTAGACATCCAGTACAAGATGTACCTACATATAGTACGATATGTAGAGGCCATGTGCACACTAATAGAAAAACAGCTTTCAACATCGGTTATTTTTTACATTCCACATCGGTTTTGAACCGATGTTGAATCAGGCAACGTTGAAAGTGTGAAAATTAACATCGGTTTTCAAAATCGATGTTAACGGAAAACATACGACATCGGTTTCCTTAAGAAAACCGATGTCGCTATCAAATAAATAAAAACATAAAAAGAATGTAAAAGCTATAACTTCAACATCGGTTTTAAGGAAAAATCGATGTTAACCAACACTACAACATCGGTTTCCAATGAAAACCGATATTGATCTCATCTAACAACATCGGTTATCTTTGGAAAACCGATGTCCCTTTGTATGTAACAACATCGATTTTCATAAATATATCAAATTGTTACATGAGATCAACATCGGTTTTCATTGGAAACCGATGTTGTAGTGTTGGTTAACATCGGTTTTTCCTTAAAATCGATGTTGAAGTCTAGGTTAACATCAGTTTTCTTAAGGAAACCGATGTTTTTTTTGTTTTTTTTGTTTTTTTAATATTTTGTCTGTTTTTTGAATTTTACCAGTTCTTCAACCTGTAAATTAAATAGCAGATATCCAGCCAATTTCAGAATACAATACAATAAAATAATATTTAATAACAAATAAAATTCAATAGTGTGAATGTACAGAAAAATGATTTCCTAACTTAATGTTTATACAACTGTTTTAAAAATCCCTAAACCACCTATCCTAATATGTCATATCTAATTTTAAGATAAAACTTCCCCCATTAAACCCTAATAGCCTTCAATGTCTTGGGTTCCAGTGTTCTTTCATCAGTGAAATACTGCATGACATAATAAAACATAATTTAATAAGTACAAAACAAAAAAAAGTCAAAAAAATTAAATTAGTTTTGAGTTAGACAATTAATTACCATGTCCCAGTTATCTCTGAAGTCTCCTTGGACTATTGTTGACATCCAATGCATGACATCATAACCACACTCAGTGCTTCCTTTTTGCCTATTACACTAAATTCAATAACATAGTGAAAGTTAAACTAAAATTAGTGTAAATAATAATAAAAATTATTTTGAATACATAAATCATGATTTATTAGAAGACTTACTTTAAGCGCAATCCATTTAGTAGTATTGATTTATTTCTTTGAGTGTCATGGACTCCCTTCAAAGCACTGCTTAAAAGAAACATGCATGCATAGTGTACAATTAACATATTCATGGCATAGAAATAACAGAAATGTGTTACAAATTACAACTTACCTGTTAATAATTCCTTTAAGGTAGTTAACAGGTCTGTTATGCAACGAACAAAACAACACGACAACATTGGCCTTAGGACATATAACGACCAGTTGCCAATGTGCACTGCATTAGAGAAAAATAATTAAGTTATTATACTGCATACAATAATTAAATTCTTTTGTACATTTTTACTAACCCATTCAAATAAGGTGCAAGGAAAAACATCTTTCTGTGAACTCTGCATCCATTTCTTCATATAGTCCTCAGATTCAAATTGAGATTGTCTAGATCTCTGTATGGACTGTGGCTCGATGAATCCATACACATCGGGATGATCCGATTGCAGACATAAGTCATTCATATGCCTATTGTTTTATAAATAAAGTCAATTATGCATAAAATAAAACAATGAGTTATGTAACGGTAGCCAATTGAAAGTGACTTACAAAATCCACAGTTGTATGACGGAGATGTTCAGACATTGACCAACATGGATGATCTTAGAAATATCCTCATGCTTTATGTACAACGGGAAGTTGTCATTAAGCACCCCGAACAAAGTTGGGTCCCATGGACCTGCATGGGTCTGAGGAAAAGATTGAGGATGGTCAATGCGATGTGGTACAAGGGATCGGCAATATCTTCTGGCTTATTTATAGGTTTTGCCGATCCCTCGGGGTTCCTGTTTATCCTACATAGTTAACAAACATAAGTGAATGACCGGGTTAACTTTATATGAGACAAATCATTCGTAAATGAGAAGAAAGAAGGGCAAAATGATATACCTTATGCAAAATAGGTTGTACAAGATGTGTCGGCCAAGCAAGGAAAGTGTTAAGGGTCTACCCCACTAACTGAACCTCATCAATTGATACAGGAACACGAGCATCAACATCTCAAACTTCCTCAACACTCACCTTGACCTGATCAGTGGCAAATTTACCCTCATTTTCATAATCAAATTAATGAAGTTTTCATTTAAAACTAAAATTACACATATAGAGTTGTAATATCGTAGTAACGAGGTGGGTCGTTACAATCACTATGATAGGTCTCCAGTTCAAAGGAAAGTTATAATGGAGCTGGACACTCAAAATCCAATTCTAGCTTATAATAAACTCTTGACTAAGCAAATAGAAGCCTTAAAAAAACAAATAGGCCAACTTCCTCAACAATTTCAACAAGGTAGATCATAAAGTTTAACAAGTTCTAAAATGTGATTTCTATGGTGGTGACCATCAGAATGGCCATTGTTTAGCACTAGTGATTGCCAATAAGAAGTGGAAGAGAAAGTGGTAAGTGAAAGGGAGAAGAAGAAATCAAAGAAACAAGCAACTGACAAAGGCAAAGTTGTGGAGAATAACACAATAAAGACTGCATTTTCATGTCCAAGCATACCCAACCATAATGCCTCCAAGGAAAAGATCCACCCCCTAACCATTTGCTTTTACGAGCACAAGGTTCAAGACATCATAGTCACAACCACATGTGCCACACGCAAGGGTAAGCTTACCAAAAACAAGCATACTTAAAACAATTTAAAAACCTCGACAATTAACAATATATAAGCTCTATCATCTTTAAATCATGGTATTTTGTAGTAAATAAACCTAATAACATTCAACTCACATATGCATGCCATCTAATACCCAACCATCACAAAACAATTCAAGAATCACAATCACACATCAACTATCAAGCATCATCATCATAATTCCATTAATCATGTTCACCATGTACACCAATTATAAACACCAACAACAGACTCTACTCCATGGAGATTTACACTACATGAGTGACTAACCCAAGTACATCCCTTGACATGGTCACACCTTGACTATTCTGGGAGACTCGAATTAACCCTACGAGGAAGTGTGGTTTATAGAAAATGGAATAGCATGGGTAGTGGCTTACCTTAGTAAGGCTTGCAAATACCTTAACCTGTCTAGGGGTTCACCCACCTATCCATTCTATAGGCCCATTTCCATTAGCCACCACCGGCAACCTACAACATTAGGTTGAAAGCCCACCAAGCACGGTTAACTTACCTACCTACTAACACAACAACTACACTTAGATTCCTTGAAAGTGTTACATACGACACATATGTACCCACATAGTCGGTCTCAAATATCCAAGTTTCACCATCAACAACAATTCATCTCACATACACTAAAAGGATTACTAATTCTCTTGGAAGTAGTTGTCAACACTCCGACATGCCATTTGGAGTTAAAATGTAGGGGTGGTACTAGGAAGATACCCCACAGGTGAGACCCCCAAGTCACTTTAGTTAGACAGAGTCTTGGCATGGAACTCGTCCTACCAAATATACCATTTTCCAAAAACAAAAAATCTTCCCAAAGGATATAGTTAACTCATTTTCACACATATGGATGGTTCTCAAAACAAGATTATCATCACAACAATTATACATTATCACAAATTTATTCCCCAATCTCAACACCATAAAATATTATAATATCATAGATTCATCATCCATATGCTCATCACAATCATGAACCCACATATAGTTCAAAAAACCTAGCAAGACATTCCAACACCTTGAATTTTTACAACATCTCAACAAAAGCTCATACGAATGTGAATCTCATGATCTCAATATAAAGACAAGTCTAAATATACAACAACATCATCTCAACCACTTCTCATATCATCATAAATTCATTAAGATCTCAAAATAATTATTTAGAAAGGAAAACAAACATAAATCACACTCTGAACAAAATTGGTTATTGGACTTAAAACTAGTAATTAGACTCAAAATTGGTCAGTGGACGTGACACTAGTTAGTGGATGTAACACTGGTCAGTGGACGCAACACTAGTCAATGGATGCGACATTTGTCATTGGATATGAAACTAGTTGTGGATGCAACACTGGTCAATGAATGCGACATTTGTCATTGGATATTTCAATATGCACACTTACTAGAATAAATCAATATATGCCATGTTAAATGATTTCATTAAGAGGAATGTATCTACAAGTCTATTGTATAATTCCTTTTATATGTCTAACGACTATGTTGATTTTAGAAAGTATTGATCCAGTATAAATCAAAGACGCGCAAAAACTATCAATTGTGGGAAACAAGAATCAAGATCAACAATGGTCATATTTTCAATGTTGAAGATCTTCTCCATATTTAAAATCTCTCAGTATAAAGAGGACATCAAAGACCTAAAGAAAATTGATGAACAAGTACCAAAAATTGATAAAGTCATGCATTCAAAAAAGAAACAAAAGAACATCATTTTCTAGAGAAGCACTGAGCTTAAAGAGTCCATCCTTTGTATTTACAAAGCGTTGTTTTAGAGATTAAAGTCTTCATCGTAAACTAACTCTGTAAGTGTTAAAGAATCTTTGATTTAATATCAAATTGGTTTTTTTTAAAGCTAGTAATGTCTTAGACAAAATAATACTTGAGTGTTCTTAGATTCAGGGGAGTCTAAGGGTTGTGCCAGTACTGACATTGAGAATACTTGTAAGAAAAAGGTGGAAGAAAAAAAATACTTGTTATAATAAAGTTTAATTAGTGGAACCCTTTATTGGTTGGTAAAGGAGAACTGGGCGTAGCTTAGGTTGAGTGAACCAATATAACACTATGTATTTTTACTGCTCTTCTTTAGCCTATCAAAGTATTTTCAATGTCTATTATTGATGCATTTGTGTGTGTGTGTGTGTATATATATATATATATATCACTGGATGACAATCCATCTTTGCTTAAGAAACTTGTTTCAACCATTGGACGAGTGTCCTTCCAAACTGTCTTGATAAAATGTTGCATAAACATATTAGTAACATCTATTCATATTTGACGATATTTTTTAAATGTTTCCAAAAGTTTTTAGCAACATTTTTACTAAGTGTTGTTAAAGGTCACATGTGTAGTAGTGATTATGAAAATCACAGTGTTACACAGATCACAAGTATGATGGATTGGAAACACAAATGTCAATTGAGAAAGGGGTTTGAAGGAAGTAGAATAAAAATTGTGTACCTGTAAGATTTGTACCTTACATACACCTTTTAGTCATTGTAGTCATTTTCTCAACTCAGCAAAGACATGAGAAAGGGTTCGAAGGAAGTAGAATCAACAATAATATGTGCCATGTTTTTCGATTCAACTTATAGACATAACTCTTCCCCTTGCCATGAATGAGAACATTTTAATTTTGGAAATGGAAGATAGGTGGTGGACGCCGTGGTGGATTCAATTGTTGGTTTGAGTGGATGGTGGCATTGGAGGAGCCGAAGATAATGGTTGTCGTGGCTAGGAAGGGACAATCTCAAGGAAGAAGAAAAGAATGCATAATGGGAAGGGATGCAATATGGAAAAAGGGCATATGCATAAGGTGCTTTTAATGTCTCCATTTATTTATCTTATTGACTTCTTCATACATTTCAAATTCAAAATCATGCCATTGTTGTTGACTTGAAAATTGAAGATTCAATTAAGAGGAAGAAATGAAATGTGACTGGATGTGAGGTTATTGGAAAACGAAGCAACAAATGTATCATTCCAGGTTGTGTGGAAAACGAATCATCCAATATATAGATAAACTTCCATGTGGTGGAAAACACAAAGCCTTCAAATTCAGAGGCGGAATTAAGGGGGGCTAGGGTAGCCACCACACCCCCTAAAATTTGAAAACTATATATATATATATATATATATATATATATACACATATATATATAAAATAATAAAAAAATTAAAAAAATGAAAATGAAAGGAAAAAAAGAGGAAAGAAAAAATATTAAAAAATGTGAAAGGGGAAAGAAAAAATATATAAAGAAAACCTAGTATAAAAAAAAGAAAATGAAAGAAAACATAAAAGAGGAAAAAATATACAAAAAAAAGAGGAAAGAAAATGTAATAAAAATAAAAAGGGAAAGAATAAAGAGGAAGAAGGAGAAAGAACACTATAAAAGGGAGAGGTCTGGACAAAGAGTTTCAAGTATCCCTTCATTCCTTTCTTTTTCTCTCTTTTCATCTTTCTTCTCCCTTTTCTCGTTGATATTGTTACTCTTCTAAAATAAAATAAACTGCTATTTGCATCCTTTATTTTTACACATGCACCCCTACCATGTTGGGTTGAGCTCATTTTTGTTAAATCTGAAACGAAATAAAAAAAAAACATAAACCACTATTTACACCTCCTTTTTTTTACACACGCATCCTCTACCATGTTGGGCCTAGCCCGTTTTTGTTAAAAATAAAAAAAATATTATTTACAAGTGGTTCTTTGTTTTTTTTTTGTTACTATTCAATAGCCTGAAATTGTCAACGATGCTGAAATATTAGGAGTTTGAGACTATTTTTTTTTTTTTTGCTTTGAGCATGACTTTAGATCTAAGAAATAGGTACAAGTCATTTAACAGTGATGATATTTGCAAACTTGTTGATAAGTTTTATTCTAGATATTTCACAGAACAAGGAAAAATTGCATTTGAAGATGGAGTTACAACATTTTGAGCTTGACATTCCTAAACATCCAGATTTGATTAATTTATCAACTACATCTGAATTATGTCAAGGACTAGCAAGAATTGGAAAGTCCATCATTTATCTTTTTATTGATAGTGTGATTAGACTTGTACTTACTCTTCTAGTTTCTACAGCAACTACTGAAAGATCTTTCTCAGCTAAGAAGATAATCAAAAAATCAGACTTCGAAGTAGAATGAAAGACCAATTTCTTAATGATTCCTCGATTACATACACTAAAAAAGAAATTGTTTTGAGTTGTAGCACAGATTCAATTATAGATGATTTTAACAATATGAAAACATGTAAAGTAAGGGTCAAGTGAAGTGATTTTAATTTCTGTAATATATTTTTTTTAATTTTTTGTATATTAGGTTTGTATTGTCTTCGGAGTACTTTTATATATGATATAATTTTTTTTATGTTAGTCCCTCTCAATAAAATTTATGCATCTGTCACTCAAATTGATTTTTAATTGATTCTCATGAAGCACGTCCTCATGATTCATGCACATGCGTTTAATTTGTTGCAACTTCCTATAGAAAATTACGATAATCGAAGCATGTTTCCATCCTCTACATGAACTGATGCACATACATTAATTCATTACAACTTCCTATAGACACAAGATAGTTAAACCTTCATTATTAACTTTAAAAACAAGAGTATGCAAGTAGTCATTGCATGAGAGAATAACACATTAGCCAAATTGTTCTCATGATGACACCTATACAAAGTTCCTATAGAAAAATAAAGGTTAAATGAATTTCTTACCTCTAACTTTTTAAATTTGATGAATTTTATCTCTAACAAATTAGTTTGACATATTTTATCCCAAACTTTTAAGAAATTTGCAGATTTTACCTTCTGTCATTTTACTACTATTGTACTTTTACCTTCAACTTTTTTATTTTTTTTCAAATTTTACTCCTAACTTTTTATTTTTTGGCAAATTTTATCCCTAAATTTTATGCTTATTTATGAAAAATGACTAGTTAATTTCGTAAGTTTCTTTAAAGTTGAAGGTAGAATGTGTTCAATAAAAATTTGGAGTAAAATTCACCAAAATTTAAAAGTTAAAGTTAAGAAATACAATTAACTCAAAAATTATCAATTATTATAATTTATAGATTATTTTACACAATAAACTTATCTTAAAAAATAGAAAAAAGTGACAACAATGTAAACTAAGAATAATTCTTTATGTGGGAACAAAACAAAGGAAAAACTTTTTGAATGTATATAAATAATAAAGAGAGCATAGCATATACATCAAACCGGTTGATATAGCCACACCGCAGGAAAATTCAAGTAAAGACAAGGAAGAAAATTTTTAGCATGAGAGCCGGTTATGGGAGACGGCCAGAAACAACGATTCATAGCCGGCTATCCCGTGTAATTGCCAGCACAGCCCCTTCCCTTTTCCCTCCCTTTAAAACCCTCTTCATTGGATGACTAAGTCATAAATCTCATCAAAATTATTGCACCAATAATTAGTATCTCTGCTTTCATATCTTATTTCTTTCCATGGCGAAGCAGCAAAAAACACTCAAAATCAATGCAAACACTAACAATAACATTAACACAACTAACACTGTCACCACCAAGGTGAAACGAACAAGGAGAAGTGTCCCTAGAGATTTCCCACCTCAACGCAGCTCAATATACAGAGGAGTCACTAGGTGAGGTCTCCTTTGTTCGTTTTTATTTGAATTTACAATATTTTCAGTCCCTATATTATTTAAGATTATTTTAGAGTAAAATATGTTTAATTTACTTTCGCATAAATAGCATAAATATGTAAATGTGTGAAATCTATTCCACCAAAATTTTCAATACATATTTATGTGTTATTTTTTTTTGGCTTGAAGCAAAGTTCTGAATCTACTTGCATGATAATTTCACTTCAATTATATGCACAATTTATGGAAAAAAATGTCAAATTTACATGGGTCATATATGTAACCAATGTATAAAGTCGTCATCATAAATTCAGATTTACTCAAACCTATGTGGATAAAAAAAATGATACATTTCAAATTTTGTGAAGATAAAAAAATACTTAAAATTTTATAGAAAAAATTTCAAATATTTTCATATCTATAAAAATGAAAAAATATATTTTAATATTTTTTTTAGTGATCAACATCTCTTAACTTTCTTTCTCCTTACATTTAGTTCTTAAACTTTTGTCACTCTTAGTTTTAGTCTTTAAAAATTAATTCAATGACTAAAATCAGTAAAAAGAAAATTAGGAACTAAAAAAACAGTAAATCTTTCTCGTCTCAATTATTTGATTTTATTGTTATTTCCCGTTACATTTGTTCCCTTGATCTCTTATGATTTAATGTAAAATAATAAAATGGGTGTTCGTTGAACAAAGATCAGGCACCGATGGACAGGCCGATACGAAGCTCATTTGTGGGACAAGAACTGCTGGAATTTGTCACAGAACAAGAAAGGACGGCAAGGTTAATTTCATGCCCCTTAGTAGCCTAGCCATCTTGGTTCTTTTTTTCTTTTTCTTTTTCTCTCTAACTAATTAGATAGCTAGTATACTCAATTTATGTAGTTAGTTTGGTGAAGTCACTAATCTGTTTCCTTTCCTTGTGGCAATGGTTCTACACATACGGTACAACATCAGTCTACCTCGGTACGTAGATATAACATTGTATATTGATCCGGATATTACATATGATTTGCTGTTATAACCAGAAAAATATAAAGAATAATCCAAGTAACTAATTAAGGATGCTCTGCTCTTGAAGGTGCTTATGACGATGAAGAGGCAGCAGCACATGCTTATGATCTAGCAGCATTGAAATACTGGGGTCAAGATACCGTTCTTAATTTTCCGGTAACTGTCTGTTATGCGAACACACTTAGTGATTTGAGTAGTTAACATGTACTCCCTCCCTTCCCTATTTATAAAATTATCTCCAGTAACTCACATCTTTTGAAAAGATTGGTTTAGTTAATGCAGTTTGATTTATCATTGATAAATTATCCTTAATTTGTTTGAAATTAATCATCTTTTTCTTTTGAGTTAATTATGTTTCTTACC
Organism: Glycine tomentella; assembly: GCA_007407185.1. Lineage (NCBI taxonomy): Eukaryota > Viridiplantae > Streptophyta > Magnoliopsida > Fabales > Fabaceae > Glycine > Glycine tomentella. The sequence continues at coordinate 66,032 of PYAF01006054.1, read as the reverse complement.
TAATTACTATCCGTCTTCAATCCTAATAAAGAGAAAGAATTTATTTTTGCTGAATGAGAGGGAAAGAATTATCTCATTAATTTTTGGGTAAAATATTTGTTAATTAATTAAAGGTATATTAGAAAAAAATAATTAATGTAACAAAAAATTAGAAAAAAAAAATTATAAAAGCGGACAAACAATTTTCAGATAGATACTGTAAAAAGGGTCGTAGGAAATATTAATTTAGAAAAAGAAAAAATAAAACAAATCACTTTTATCTTTTAATTGTAGTTATCGACCTACCAGAATGAACTGAAAGAAATGGAGGGTCAATCTAGGGAAGAGTATATTGGATCACTAAGGAGGTAAAGCTCTTGCTTCTTTTAGAGTACTATGTTTCAACTTTCAAGATTAATTATGGCAAAAGTTACCCTGTATTGTGGCGTTCATTATAAAAGATAAAAAAATTGCAGGAAAAGCAGCGGTTTTTCTCGTGGAGTTTCTAAATACAGAGGTGTTGCAAGGTACAGTTATTATTATTCATTTATTCTACGGCGTGAAAATCAGACCAAAATAATCAGACCATTGTAATTGAAATTTCATGACTCTGGTGTTACTTAATGTTCAGACACCATCATAACGGAAGATGGGAAGCTCGGATTGGCAGGGTTTTCGGCAACAAATATCTTTACCTCGGAACTTATGGTAAGACTTCACCTAGAATTCTTTCCCCTAACGTAAAAAAAAAAAAGTTTTATTGTAAAATAATAGAATACCGAAAAAAAATCATGAATAACAAAATTTTATACATTAATAAAAAAGTATCTTTTTTATTTTTTGGTTAGCATTTGTCAAAACATATTAATATTATTCTCTTTGTTTCAAATAAGTGTCATCTTAAATTGAAATAGCTGAATACTAATAAAAGAATACATAAATAAACGGTCATTCTATGATTTCCGTCAAATTTATCTTTTTTTACTATTAATTATTTTATTTAATTGTGCTAACCAATAAAATAGTAACGAGTGTTTCCTTCTTTTGGTGCAGTAACATTACTGATCTATTATAGCCGATAAAAAAGAAAATTACTGATCTTTTAAATATCACTTCATCATATCTCATATTTTTCTCTTTTTATATATCCTTATCTTTTATAATTAGCTTTTTTCAATTGTTGTGATTTTGTGGAAAATTATTATAAAAAATTAAAAATATCATTCCTCAACATACATGTCATGGCATAATTAATTATTTGTTAGGACAATTACGTTTTGGTTGCAATTAAGGATGCAAATGGGATGGCTGGACATACCCTACCTATAAGTTTTACTTGACTAGTTTTATATTTTTATAGGTATCTGTTACGAGTCTATTTTAAAATTTGAGTCCATTTTTTCTAAACGTCAATCAAGTCTGTTAGTCTATTCATATTAAGAAATGTAAGAAATATTATTTTTTAAATAAAACTAAAGATTTTTATTAAAAACAATGTATGCAAATTTTGGACATATATATCACATGTTATTAGTATTTTAAGTCTCATAAAAAACAAATAGTCCATATTCTGATTATTGCTTATACAAATTGGATATTTCAAACTACTAAAATATTTTTTAATTTAAATAAAATAATTATAATATTATGTATCATATTAACAATAATAATATTCTTAAACAAGTAGTCAAACTTAATAATTTTCTCTTATGGTTTATAACATGATCTATTTACTAAATGGATTTTTTAAAAAGTTTGAATTTGACATTTTTATTAAATGACTTAAGTGAGGTTCACCTTAAACTGACCCAACCATAAATCTTCAACGGATGACCTAGTTTACTTTTCTCCCTAGTTGCAATTAATAGCATAAAAGGTGTAACTAACCCTAAATGATTTGTTTAACTTAACCATCAATTACGTATACAATGATAATGACATGCGTTAATTTGAATGGATCGTCTTTCTAATTTTTACAGCAACCCAAGAAGAAGCTGCCACAGCATATGACATGGCAGCTATTGAATATCGAGGAATCAACGCTGTGACCAATTTCGACCTCCGCCGCTATATCAAGTGGCTTAAGCCCAATAACAACAATAACACAGTCAATTCCAATAATCTTATTGACTCTAACCCTAATTGTGAGACCAAATTTACCCCAAACTCTAACCAACAACAAGGATTCAATTTTTTCAACAGTCAAGAATCGTTCAATAATAATGAAGAAGCAGCAATGACTCAGCCTCGGCCAGCTGCTACCACATCAGCCCTAGGACTTTTGCTTCAGTCATCCAAGTTTAAGGAAATGATGGAGATGACTTCTGCCATAGATTTGTCAACACCGTCGTCGGAATCTGAGTTGCCGCCATGCACATTTGCCGATGACATTCAAACATATTTTGAGTGTGAAGATTCCCATAGATATGGAGGAGGGGATGATATCATGTTTAGCGAGTTCAACGGCTTTGTGGCCCCTATGTTCCATTGTGATGACTTTGAGGCTTGAAGCTGATCTAGGGGTCCAAATGCACCCAGAAACAAAAAGGATTAAGCGAAGTTGCTTGTTGATTTGTTTTTTTCATTGATAACTTAGGCTTATTTCTCAGTTTGTGAATATGGAGCATTAATTTGACAGCAAGATCAATAAGAAAATAACAACAAGAAGGTTGTATTATTTGGGTAACTGATCTTGGATTAGTAATCATGGTGAGAGGAGGATGGCAAGTTGTTTATTTGTTGTATTTGTAAAGAGAATAAACATCTCAAGAAAGAGCAAAACAAAAGATGCAAAGTAAGCATATTTATCATTTTGTTTTCAAAATAAGAAATCTTGTAATCTTGTATCATCTCCTTTATACTAAATAATTTTTTTTTTAAGTTCACTAAAAAAAATATGATTTTTCTGACAATTTATTTGTGACAACTATTAGAAATCTCCAAAATATTTTATGTTTGTGTTAAATTTTACCACCATCTGAATTAGGAGAGCCAAAACTGTCACAATATTTTAATAGCTTTTTTTTTTTTTTTTTTTACACCCATACATAAGGATGGATAAATGGACCTAGATCATATGAGTATCTACAAAAGTATCCACAAGCAGGGATGTGTATTTACCCACAAATTTTTGTGGGGATAAGTGCGACTACATATACTATAGTACCTACCCTGCCCTACACATCCCATATATATTGTATATTAATGTAATTACAATATGTTACTTCAATAAATAATTTATATTATACATATGCTTTTATATAAAAAAATAATTATATTTTTTTAATTCAATTGGTATTTTAAAGCCATAATTCATGCTTTCCAATTCAAGTGTTGATGTTGTAATTAAGGTTATTGGAGATAGGATATGTCATATTAATTTTATTTCATGTAAACATTTTTATGTTGGGACAATGGAATACAACCATTCTTTTGGTTTGTAAATTTTATGTAGCACTTTTATGTCTATGCCAATATTATCCATATGCTTCCAAATAGCATTTTTGTTTTAAAGTGATTTATAAATCCCAAATATTGTTTTGTGTAGAAGGATAGTATCAGATTAACATGCATTATATTATACTTGTTTCACTCTATTTAAAAATATTGAACTATTATTTACTTTTATATATAAGTTATGACTTTGTTGACTAGTGTCAGAGAATGTCATTATCACATGATATCCAATTTTAATTAGAATTTTTGTTAAATGATTAGAACATTAACTTAAGAATTGAAAACAGTATGAACAACACACAAGAACCAAGAGAGGGGTGAATAGGTTGATCTTGGCCGATTAAAAATTCTTAAACTTCAGAGTTAAAAATATCATATCATAAAACAATCCAAGAAAGCTTTCAACCAATCAAAGACCAAACCTTAAAGAATACAATCAAAAACTTTTTCTGTTGATTGTGAAATGCCACACCAACGGATGACAAGTTATAACCACAAGAAAAGATAAAGATGAAATAGTCAATACAAATATTTATACTGGTTCACTTATCAACCTAGAGAAACTACATCTAGTTCTTCTAACCAACAAGTCAGAGTTCCACTAATAACAATTTGTTTCTTACAAGCCCTTACAACCACTCTTAATCACACCTAGATCAAGAACGAGATATTTATCTCACATAGATTCTCTGTGATCAAGACATAGAGAAAACCTATATATACTGTTACCTCTAGAAACACCTATTCTAGAAAATCCTTAAGAAAAACTACTGTTATAGTTACAAAAAAAGAAATTCAAAAAGAATTTACAAACAAGTTGTTTGGAAAGAAACCACCTAATGATCCACTACCGATGTACGCAAAAGATTACCAGACTTGAATCAATGGTGAAAGAAAACTACTTCAAAACTTTCCTTCCAAAATCTTCTTTTGAAACTTTGCCCAAAAAGAAATCCTCTTTAGAAATCTTGAAGCTTGAGGATTTGTGGGACTAACTCAGAATAGAACTTTGAATCTTTTCTTTCTTTAGAAAGCTTATGAAAATACTTTGATAATTCGTTGTTGTTTTTTTCAAAACACCCAACAACTATTTATAGAAAACTATTTGTAACTGTCAGTAATCGATTAATTCACCAATGTAATCGATTAAATTCACTTATGTAATCAATTAATTACTCATTTGATTGATTAAAGTGTTTACATATGAAGTAAATAACCCAGCATTACAATCATAATATCGTGCTATTTGCAATCTAAACGTTATACTCTATTCCTAGAAACGTGACGTAAAGAGAAAAATAATTCAGTTGAAATCCTAAGAGCACTTTCTAGTCAAGCTTAGAATCCAATTTCATGAAACTAGTGATCAAGTAGAATCGAGCATTAAGAACATAATGAAATCACCAGAATGAGTATAAAAGATTCATACATATATCAAATATTAAAAGAGATACATAAGGGTACAAAGATTACATCCAATCCTTAAGAGAAACTAACCGATCATTGTGCAGAGCAAGAGATCAACGGAAAACATGACGAAAGAAGCGATCCCCGACCCGTTTCTACAAATTTTCTACCCCTTTTGATGGAGGTCCATGACAAGCTAAAGGTCTAGAAGGAGAGCTTGAAACACTTCCTTTGGTGAGCTTTAAAGGACCAATGACAAGAACTAGGACTCAAGCACTTCAAGATCACATCCAAGCTAACTTGGACAAGTATGAAGAAACACATCAACTCAAGGACGACAAGCTAGATTTTGATGTCTTAAGTCCAATTTAATTCAATAAATTTCAGCACTTGTTAGAAGCATTTAAGTAAAAACATAGAATAATTACTGTCTATTTTAATCAATTACAATGTAAATGTAATCGATTACGAGTAGCTTGTTCTTGCATGAAAAGCAAATCAAGAGAGTGTTATTAGCACAACAACCTCTTTATTTTATGCTTCCTATCTCTCTTTGTTTACATGTTGAAAAAGAATGTGAAAAATTGCCCAAAGCTATGCACTCCCTTTTGGAGGAATATCATGATGTTTTTTTCCAAAAGAGGTGCCTAATGGCTTGCCTCCTTTGAGAGGCATAGAGCACCAAATTGACTTGATTCCAGGTTGTTCTCTACCAAATAGGCCAGCATATAAGACTTCTGCCATGGAAGCAAAGGAGATCCAAACACAAGTGGAAAAGCTACTTGACAAAGGGTGGATCCGTGAGAGCATGAGCACTTGTGCTATGCCTATTATTCTTGTGCCTAAGAAGGAGGGAACATGGAGAATGTGCACGGATTGTAGGGCAATCAACAACATCACCATAAGGTGTAGACATCCCATCCCTAGACTTAATGATCTTTTAGATGAATTGCATGATGCTACTATTTTCTCTAAAATTGATCTTAAGAGTGGGTATCATCAAATAAGGATGAGGGAAGGGGATAAATGGAAAATGACTTTCAAAACAAAATTTAGGCTTTATGAATGGTTAGTTATGCCTTTTGGTTTGACTAATGCACCTAGTAACTTTATGAGATTTATGAATCATGTTCTTAGACACTTTATAGGCAAATTTGTGGTAGTGTACTTTGATGACATTCTTGTTTATAGTGCCAATTTAAATGATCATTTAATGCATGTAAAAAGTGTCTTGGAGGTGCTAAGGAAGGAAACATTGTATGGAGCAATTGATAAATGTTCTTTTTCCACTTCACAAGTAGTGTTTTTAGGTTTTGTAGTAGGTGCTCAAGGAGTCCAAATGGATCAAGAGAAAGTGAAAGCCATCATGGAATGGCCAACTCCAAAAGGTGTGAAGGATGTGAAAAGCTTTCATGGTTTAGCTAGCTTTAATAGGAGATTTGTGAAGGACTTTAGTACCATTGCTTCTCCTTTGAATGAGTTGATGAAGAAAACCATGAGCTTTTATTGGAAGCAAATGAAATTGTTTTCCAAACATTGAAGGATAAGTTATCTCATGCACTTACTCTTGCATTACCTAATTTTAATGCTTCCTTTGAATTGGAATATGATGCATCTAATGTGGGCATTGGGGGGTTTTAATTCAAGATAAACATCATGTTGCTTATTTTAGTGAGAAATTGAAAGGTGCATGTTTGAACTATTCCACTTATGATAAAGAATTGTATGCACTTGTTTGAGTCTTGCAAACTTGGCAACATTATCTTTTACCTATGGAATTTATGACACATAGGGATCATGAATCTCTTAAATATTTGAAAAGTCAAGGCAAACTCAACAAGAGATATGCTATGTGGGTTGAGTTCATTGAGTAATTTCCTTATGTCGTTAAAACACAAGCAAGGAAAGTTGAATGTGGTGGCAGATGCCTTATCAAGGAGGCATTGTTTGATTTCTATGCTTGAAACTAAGCTGCTTGATTTTAATCACATAATGGAATTCTATGCAAGTGATCATAACTTCTCTAGTATTTTTGCATTGTGTGAAAAAAGGGTTCATCAAGGATATTTTAGACATGATGGTTTCTTGTTCAAGGAAAAGAAACTATGTGTTCCTAAAAGCTCTTTGAGAGAACTTTTCATTAGGGAAGCACATGAGAATAATTTAATGGGGCACTTTGGTGTGGATAAAACTTTGGCTATTTTACATGAACAATTCTTTTGCCAAAAATCAGGCGTGATATGCATAAGCTTGTTTCACAATGCATTGTTTATCATAAAGCTAAATCTAGATTAATGCCTCATGATTTGTATACACCTTTGCCTATTCCTAACTCCTCTTGGGTTGATATTTCTATGGATTTTGTGCTTGGTCTTCCAAGATCCAAGAGGGGAAAGGATTCTATTTTTGTTTTTGTTGATAAGTTCTCAAAGATGACACACTTCATTCCTTGAGTGATGATGCTTGTGAAGTAGCTAATCTTTTCTTCAAAGAAGTGGTGAGACTAAATGGATTGCCAAAACGCATTGTGAGTGATAAAGACACAAAGTTCCTTAGTTATTTTTGGAAAACATTGTGGGGTAAGCTAGGTACAAAACTCTTGTTTTCATCAACTTGTCACCCATAAACGGATGGTTAACCCAAGGTGGTGAATAGGACCTTGGGTCAACTCCTTAGATGCTACATCAAGGGTAATTTGAGAACCTGGAAGGAGTGTCTACCTCACATTGAGTTTGCTTACAATAGAGTAGTTCACAAGACTACTTCCTTATCTCCTTTTGAAACTTTAACTCCTTTTGATTTATGACCTTTACCTAACACTTCTTCTATGATTAATCATGATGTTCTGTCTAAAGCTTCTTATGTTAGGAAAATGGATGAACAAGTGAAGGTACATGTGGAGAAAAAGATGGAACAATATGCAAAGCAAGAAAATAAGCACAAGAAGCAATGATCTTTAATGAAGGAGATTTGGTGTGGCTTCATTTGAGGAATGATAGATTTCTTCATGAAAGGAAATCCAAGCTGCAACCAAGAGGAGATGGACCTTTGAAGATATTAGAGAGGATCAACAACAATGCTTACAAACTTAAGTTGCCTAGTGAGTATGGTGTGAGTAATGCTTTCAATGTTTGTGATCTTTCTTTGTATGAAGTAGGTACAAATGAGGGAGCAAACTTGAGGACAAGTTCTTTTCAAGAAGAAGGGGATGATAGAGGTCCATGACAATCTAAAGGTCTAGAAGAAGAGCTTGAAACACTTCCTTTGGTGAGCTTTAAAGGACCAATGACAAGAGCTAGGACTCAAGCACTTCAAAATCACATCCAAGCTAACTTGGACAAGTATGAAGAAGCACATCAACTCAAGGACGATAAGGGCTAGATTTTTGATGTCTCAAGTCCAATTTAATTCAATAAATTCTAGCACTTGTTTGAAGCAATTCAGTAAAAACACAGAACAATTATTGTCTATTTTAATCAATTACAATGTATATGTAATCGATTACGAGTAGCTCAGTTACACACAGAGTCTTGACTGTTTTAATTGATTACCAATTTTCTGTAATCGATTATGCAATACTTTGAAAAATGAAAACACTATGTGTTAATCGATTACATAACTAAATAATTGATTACTTTGTTCATACATCTGTTTCCAGAAGATCAAGAACAAAATAATTGATTACATGAACCATTAATCGATTACATAAGACAAAACAATCGATTACTTGGACAAAATAATCGATTGCATTTAGTTATTTTCATTTTTATATAAAGTTGTCAAACTGAATGTAAAGGAATTCAGATTTTTCTGAGATTAAGGAAAGCAAAGTTTGCTTGTGAGAGATTTCTCTCTTGTTCTTGTGTAAGAACTTCATGTTTCTTATCAATAGCTTCAAGCTATTGTGGCGATTCTTCCTAAGCTTATTGGAAATCTTTTCAATGGTGCCATCCACCTTCATCCCTTACCTTTATCCCCTTTTCCATTGCTGAAATCAAAACTTACAAACAACCATTAGTTTGTGGAAACTTGATAGCTTTGTGTCCTTGAAAAAAGCTTAAAGTTTGAGTTTCAATTCAAGCTAGGTTTGGGAAAATTCATGGTTGGTAGGATCAGCCATACATCACCTTTTCTCTCTTCTCTAAGCTTTCTCTATGTTTCCATAATGGTTCTCATGTTCATTCCTTTTTCTTCTTCACTTTGCATGGCTTTTTATAGAAAAAGTGGAGCAGGTCAGGCCAACTCGTGCAGGCGAGTTTTTTACACATGATTCACTAACCCAGGCGAGTTAAAACTTAATGCTGAAGAACTCAAATCTCCCAGGCGTGTGTTTTGTTCATGTTTTGCTCGCCCAGGCAAGTTAATGCTTAGCCTTGAAGAAACTTCATTAGCCTAGGTGTGCCCCAGGTGTGCCTGGGCAAATTTTACTTCCAAAAACTTCTAATTTTGACCTTTTTTCCCTTTTTCTTGTCTTGATTGTTTTTGATGTCATAGATACCTATTGAAACATCAAAAGTGAATGGATTAATCTTCCAAAATGTAAACAACACATTTATATATGTACTAACTATAAAACAACTAGGATTAGGGCAAATTTATAAGAAAACCTACTAATATCAAAATATAAGTGTCATCATTATAATCCCGAAATTAACTAAAATATGACACTTATCAATTACAACTACCAATCAATTGAATTTGCACGTAAAAAGCCTAAATGAAAACAATATGAACACACACAATAACCAAAAGGGAGGGTGAATTGGTTAATACTTGGCCTTTTAAAAATCTTTAAAGAATCAGAGTTATAAGATTGTATCACAATAAAAATAAAAATGCTTTAATCAATCAAACCACTCATCTCAAGAAAGAAATTTCTAAAACATTCACTTGTTGAGTAATAAAAATTTCACCAAGGAATCACAGATTCAGATAGCTAGAAGAGATTAAAGAAAGTAATCAACACAAGAACTAATACTGTTCACCTCTCAACAAGAGAAGCTACATCCAGTTTCTTCTAACCAACACTTGAGTAGAGTTCCATTATTCACAAAAATCAGTTCTTACAAGCTTACAACAATCACCCTTAATCAATATTAGACTTTTGGCAAGCGTACCAATTGTCGTTGTAAGTTACAAAATTTATAAAAGTTCGTCTCCACAGGGATTTGATTTTTACTCAGTTAATTCAAATAAAACTTAACAGTTTAATAGTTATGTACAATGAGTGTGAACGGAGTTTCATGTAGTTGCGGATTAACAGAAATTATGAAAATTTAGAAGAAACGGAAATAATAAACTTAGTGCGGAAGATTACGAAAGATTACGGAAAGTTACGAAAGATTACGAAAACTAATAAAACGAATTTGATTAAATTAAGAACGTAGGATTGGATTTCATCGTTCATACCCTTAGTATTCAATTAATATTACCATGCATAAGTTATTTTCTTTTATTATTGATGCACACATAAAATCACCCCAAATCGATCCCTCGCATTTGAGAATCCTAAGAATATTTATCAAATATCGATCCCTCGCATATGAAATAAATATTCCAGCGTTACGATTATATTCGCGTGCTTATTTGCAATCTAAACGTTATGCTCTATTCCTAGCAACGTAACGTAAAGAGTAAATTTATCCAATTCAAGTTTTAAGCGTACTCCCCAGTTAAACTTAGAACCTTATTTCATGAAATTATTGATCAAGTAGAATCAAGCATTACGTACGGAATAAATTTACCAATAATAAATAGAAAAGACTTATGCATAAATAAATATTAAAAGAAATACTTTAAGGGTAAGAAGATTACATCCAATCCTTTGAGAGAAGCTAGCCAAGCATGGGCAGAACCTCCTTAGAAAAATAGGTGAAAGGATTCATCACCGCTTTCCGTTTCGGCAGAGTTTCCACACTAATTTTCCCTCTCTTACTAATCTAAACTCTCCACTAACAAAAATTAAAGAAACATGAAGCTTAAGAACAAGCTTGGGACAAGGGAGAAGAGAGAATTTGAGTAGCAAGAGGTGCTTTGCCTTTGGGGGGTGCATGTCTATTTATAGAGGTGGATCTGCTCGAGTTCACTCGCCCAGGCGACCATTTTATGCATGTTTTACTCGCTGGGCGAGTTAAGGCCCAAGTTGCACGTCCAAGTTGCTTTGCAAGTGGCCCAGTTGATGTGTTACTCGCCCAGGCGACCAGAATGCACTATGTTAACTCGCCTGGGCGAGTTAAATGCACCTGTAGAAGCTTCTTTTGGGTTTTTGGGCTGAATTGCTTGCTGCACCTCCCAGATTTGCTTCTATTAGTCATTTTTGCTTGCTTTGAAGTTACGGAAGCTTTGGAATTCATGAACGCTAGCAAAAATAAAAAAGAAAATTTGGATGAATCTTCGAGAAACACAATTGCTAAGTGTTCAATATAAACTAACTAGATTAGGGCAAATTTTGATAGGTATTCTTAGTCAAAACACAAGATAAGTGCCTTAAATGTAACTCGATTTTCACTAAGATATGGCACTTATCAATCAACTCTAGATTAAGAACAAAAATCTAAAACCCTTTTAGAGTCTTAGTGACCAAGACTAAGAGAAACCCTTCTCTACTCTTCCTTCTAGATAACCTTACTCTAGACAAGCTTTAAGAAACTTTTGTAATAGCAAAAAAAAAAAACTAAAAATTCTAAAATGAATTCACAAACAAAGTTAATTGAGAGAGACAACCTGATGATCCAATGAATATGAACGAATATGGTTTACCAATCAACTTTGAAATGAAAACAAGTTTTAGAGTTTCCTCTCCAAATACTTCTTTAATATCTTGCCCAAGAAGAAATCTTTCAATGCAACATGAAGATTTAGAATTTGTGGTACAAGAAATTTAGAACTCAGAATATTCTTTCTCACTTCAGAAGGCTTTTAAAAACTTATGAAAATTCGCAATGATCTATATTTTTCAAAAGACCCAACAACTATTTTTAATAAACTGTTGTAACTGAATGTAATCAATTAAATCGTGATGTAATTGATTAACACAGAAAGTCTTGTTTTCCAAAATGCTCCAACTAATCGATTTCCACAAATCGTAATCGATTATCACAGGAAGACATTTCTGTGACTTTGTGAAGTGTAATCGATTACTATTCTAATGTAATTGATTAAAGTGTTCTTGAATCTTTTTGGAGAAGATTCATGAGCAATGTAATCGATTAATTCACTATGTAATCGATTATCACAAGAATTCATGTTTCAAAAACAAGCCAAGTAATCGATTACCATCATATCGTAATTGATTATTATAGGAAGACTTCAACTGTGATTTGTGAAGAGTAATCAATTACCATATAGTTGTAATCAATTAATGTTTTCTTCCAAGCTTAAGTAATAGATTACCATTAGCTGGTAATTGATTAAAGCAGTACGAAATTATTTTTCCAAAACAAGTTTTAAACACCTTGACTTTTTCAATGCAATCATGAATACTTTAAAATCTTGTTCACAAAACATATGCCTTTTTAGAACCATGAATGCAATCCAATGAATGATGTTTATGCAAATGCAAAGATCATAGGATGAAACTCTTAACCATATAAGAATTACATATGTCTTCAATTGAATGACATGTAAAAGCTAAAACTTTTCCTTGATTAAGATCCTCAGCAACTTGATCCTTTTCAAGCTCCCTCTTTTTTAACACTAAATACTTTACTGCCTAAAAGACTCAGCTCCTTGATCCTCATGAGCTCCCCCTGACTCTATCAAGAATCACTACCTTCGATGTTTATCTTTGTAATGTTGTCTATTTATAACTTAAGTTTGGACGAATAGGTGTTATGTTTGCTTGTTTTTAATATTATGTGTGGATTTTTTAATGTTATGTTTTGGATTATTTACGAGTGAATTTTCAATTTAGTTGTAGTAACTTTTTAATTAATATTTTTTTATTGATTTATTAACTTTATACATAAATAAAGTGCAGGTCGCAGGTGTAGGTATGGGTATATAGGTACTAAGTTGATGTGGGGATGAGAATTAAAGTTGCAACCCGCACAGATATGGGGTTGGATACATGTATTTTTTTTTTAAATGTGGGTGTAGGGATGAGTACTGTAGGACCCTATCCAAACCCTCCCCATACATATCATCTAACAATAATAAATTAGTTAAAAAATATTTAAATATAAATTACTTAACCCTAATTACCCAAAACCTACATTTAAACTTTATTACTTCTTTCTTGCATAAAATCTTTGTTCCTCAAAAAATTCCCTAAAATGCTTATCTTGCATCCAATCTCCATTCCTTAAAATCCTTAACAGTGTTTCTCTCGCATCTAATCTCTGTTTATTAACATTGCTTCTACATATTCTTTGATTCAAGGTGAGCTTAAATATCATTCGCTACACTCACTTGCACAACACACTCTTCTCACTCTTTCTCTCTGTTTTTGTTGTGCCTCCATTTTGCGTTCTCATTTAGCTCCTTCTTCGTGTTCTGAATTTCGAGGTATATATATATATATATGTATATATGTATGTGTGTGTAGTTAATTTTCTGGTTATCTAATATCTACACATGCTTCGATTTGATTTGTTGATTTTGTCTCTCACTATGCCCTAACTTCTAACAATTTTTACTCATTGGATATGATTTTCTTCAATTGTTCTTGGTGAAGATCTTAATTTGGTTTCGTGTTTGGTCTGTTGTTTGTTTTGTAGGTTTTTCGCTCCATTGCATTGTTTTTGTAGAAAGTTTAAGTGAATTACAAAAAAAGGTGGCAGTGAAGGTGAAATAAGGAGGAGTTTTTGACATTTTCATTCCAGAAAGGTAGCTTCTTTTGGTTTAACGGATTTTAGCTTTTTGGGCTTGATGTGTGCATGTTTGATGTATTGAACTTAGGAACTAAGATGTTGGTTGGATGCTTTGGATTTTCTATCACTTAGCCTTAAGTTTCAAATATTGTTATTGTTGATTGCATTTTTATGCTTCTAAGATATAATCATATTTGGATACAAGCTAGATCTATAAGCATTTTATAGTTCTTATCTATTGGTAACTTCTCTCTTTGGATAACTATAATAACCTTCTTTTGCAAAAAAAATAAAAATTATTTTATCTGGCGCTGATAGTGTGGCACTGTAGCTGCAGGCCAATTTTCGCCGTTTTTGGCGCGATTAGCGCCAGGAACGGTGCCGTTAGCGCCAGAATGTGACCTGTGGCGCGATTAGCGCCAAATATGCCGTCGTGAGCGCCAGAAGTGCCCTGGAAAACACATTTTCTCTGGAATCTGGCGCGATTAGTGCCAGAACACGTCTGGGCCAGTATAAAAGGCCATTTCACGCGATTTTGAAGGCCAAAAGTTGGTTTTCTTCTTCCTCTGAGCTTTTCCGCCATTAATGAAGTGAAAAGCTTCATATCTACTCCATACTTCATCTAAACACCTCCTAACTACCAAGAAACATGATTAGAACCACTTATGAGCTAGATTCCAGCTTCAATCCTGAGAGAAAACCATAAAATGGAGAAATCCCATTCTCTATGGGACTTGGAAAAACTGAGTTTTGGAGGAAAAAGAAGGCGATTCAAGGACGCCAGAACGTAGAGAAGTGATCCTCCAGCTTTCCTCGACTGATTGGAGGTAAGAAATTAAGATTTTACCGTTTAATTGTGAAATTGGTAATGGGATGAATAGTAACCCATTTCTGATAGGGCTGGAATTAGGCTTAGGTTCTTTAGAAAAGTATGCTCAGGAGGTTGTTCTGAGGAATATGGAACTTTGAAACTTGATTTGTGATGAAGTTGGTTTTGACCTTGAGTTTGGTATGGGTAGGAAGAAGATTGAGTGAATGGAAGGTACTATGATATATGTGAACCTAAGTGCCTTTACAAAAGTTGTTCATAAAGCCAAATAAACGGTGAAAATGTGTTGGTATATCTGTTTTGGCTATGTTGGAACAACTGTTGATTTATGAACTAGTAGATAATTGAATTGACTTATACAGAGTCTTAGAGAGACCCTAAGGCCTTGATTAGGCTGAGGAAGATCCTGCTAAGGGTCTGTGAGTCACCTATAATGTGGTTTACTCTTATAACCCTAAGATAGAGGACGAAGAGGTTAGTATAGAAAGGAATAGTGTTTCCTTTCATTATAACGGTTAAGGACCGTTATTGATGATTTGTCTGCATACCTGGTGTAGGGCGTGAGATTTACATTGCTGGTGGTGGTGACCACGAAGCCGGAAGAGCCGGTATTGAGCTGAGATCAGGTAAGCTTATTGTTCTTAGAGTTTTTCCTTTACTTGTATTCCACCATACCCTAAAGGGGTGATAGTTATTATATTGCCTATATATATGTGTGTGTTTGTTGAGACTGGGTGTATTGTTTTATTGAATCATTAGATTGATAATAAGAGAAACACTGTGATAGTGTCCTGTGATTGATGATGAGTCATGTACTGTGATAGTGTGGTGTTGTAATTGAAAGAATTCTCTGGCCAGTAGAATAGAATAGTGTGGATTTCTGTGGAAATGTACCTGTCAGATGATCTACCTTAGGCAACAGATTAAGTCCTAAGGTAATGTACTTGCCAGATGACCTTCCTTCGGAATAGGCATCCAATGGGATTCTGAGGAAACGTACCTGTCAGATGATCTCCTTTAGGCAACAAAATTAAGTCTGAAAGGTAACGTACCTGTCAGACGATCTTCCTTAGGCATTGGATGAAGTTTTAAGAGAATCTATCCATGAGATAGCTGATTTCTCAGCCATGTGGTGTGTGTGTATACATATATTGTTACCTTGTATGATATACATGTGATATGTTATAGCAGAGCTGTGATGGCTCTTGTAATGCAAATTTTTATATTATATAAGCATGGAAGTAAATCAGGGGGAGGAAAGACCTCCAAGGACCCTGAGTTTACTGAGATTATTATCTCACCCCTGTTGGGGCTCATGTTGCAGGTGATGATCCAGGAGTAGCTGATAAATTCCAAGGCAAGAGGCCTGAGTAGGGATAGGTCTTTGATAACCATAGGCATAGAGTGCTGAGCATGTTGGCTCAAGATTTTGATTATGCCTGTATTTTGTACCCTTAGGGGATATTTGTACAGTTTTGAGACTATTGTACCTTGTGTATTGTAAGAATTTCCCACATATGTATATAATGTACAGTTGATTTTGTTAATGACGCTTGATGACGTCATTTTGTTTAAAGCTTCCATTTTAATTATTTTGATAATTGCTGCGCTATTCTGATATAATAATATGTTAATACATCGGATGCATACGGGGTGTTACAATTATCAATCACACCTAGATCAAGAACGAGATCTCTAACTCACTTAGAATCTCTGTGATCAATACATAGAGAAAACCTATCTCTACTCTTACCTCTAGAAACACCTATTCTAGAAAAGCCTTAAGAAAAATATTGTTATAGCTATGCACAAAAAGAAATTCAAAAGATCTTACAAACAAGTTGTATGAAAGGAAACCACTTGATAATCTAGTAATGATGTATGCAAAATATTACCAGACTTGAATCAATGGTGAAAAAAACAACTGTTGGATATAGGGGGAGCTGAAGAGAAGATAAAGGATGAAGCCTTTTCACTTAAAGATTTTATCTTTTTAGATGCCATTCAATTGAAGGCGTTTGTAATTTGTAAAGTAGTTTAAGAGGCTTATCTTATGATCCTTGCATAGCATAAAGCATAAAAATATTCATGCATAAATATTTCAAGAAAAGAACATAAGTTTTGCATGTTTGCATTTGAAAAGAAACATTCCATGGCTTAGATTTTGAAAGATCCATTTTGCACTGCTTTAATCGATTACACAATAAGATAATCGATTACCAGCTTCTGGTTATCTTTGAAAAAGCCATGAAGAACACTTTAATCGATTACCAGTAAATCATAATCGATTACATAACACAAAATGCAAAACATGTCTGTCTATCTTAATCGATTACCACTCTACTGTAATCGATTACATAAATTCATTTAAGAATATGATTATCTGTCTTAATCGATTACCACTCTACTGTAATCGATTACACCAGTTTATTTAAAGATATGCATGACTGCCTTAATCGATTACAACTTATCTATAATCGATTACCAAGGCTTATTTCATAACTGAGACTATCTGCTTTAATCGATTACATTGTTCATGAAAATTTTCCAAATGGTCTCAAGAACATTTTAATCGATTACATATCAATAAATAATCAATTACATAACATATTAATTAATTACATTATGTTATATCTATTTTCTATTTAAAGCTTTTGGATCTATGGTTTGAAGAACAACTTACATTCTAAGTTTAAAATTTGAATTTTAAAAACTTGATAACAACTATCTCGAATTCCAAGAGTGTCTTGATACATTAAACCAGAATTTGAATTTGAATTAGAGATAAGGTGTCACTTATTATTCACTGAAAATTGTGCAAATTTGCAGAAACACCATAAGTAATCGATTACAAAACCCTCGTAATTGATAAGTAACATATTTTAGTTAATTTTAGGATTATAATGATGACACTTATCTTTTGATTTCAGAGAATTTGCTTATAAATTTGCCCTAATCCTAGTTGTTTTATAGTTGATACATATATAAATGTTGTTATTTACATTTTGGAAGATTAGTCCACTCAATTTCGGTGTTTCGATAGGTATCAAGTGTATCCGCGACATCCGAAACAACCAAGACAAGAAGAAAGGGCATAAAGGTCAAAATAAGCTTTTTCTGGGAGATAAATTCTCCCTGGCTTGCTTGGGCTAATGAAGTTTCTTCACCATTAAGCATTAACTCACCTAGGCGAGCAGATCATGTGTAAAAAACTTGCCTGGGTGAATTTACCTTTCTTGACCACTAAGTATTAACTCGCCCAGGCGAGTGAAACATGGGTAAATAACTCGCCTGGGCGAATTGGCCTGAGCTGCTCACCTTTTTCTATAAAAGGCCATGCAAAGGAAGGTGAAAGATATTTTTTTGAGAGGAGAACGGGAGAGACATATAAAGAGCTGAGAGAAGAGAGAAAAGGAGTGGAAACTCTGCAGAAATGGGCCAGGGATCGCCTCTTTCATCATGTTTTCTGTTGATCTCTTGCTCTACACAATGATCAGTTAATTTCTCCAAAGGATTGGATGTAATCTTCATACCCTTATGTATCTTTTCTGATATTTGATATATGTATGAATCTTTTCTACTCATTCTGGTAATTTCATTATGTTCTTAATGCTTGATTCTACTTGATCACTAGTTTCATGAAATTGGATTTTAAGCTTGACTGGAAAGTGCCCTTAGGATTTGAACTAAATGATTTTACTTTTTACGTTACGTTAGGAATAGAGCATAACATTCTGATTGCAAATAGCCCAAGATTATGATTGTAATGCTGGGTTATTTACTTCATATGTGAGGGATCGATATTTGGTAAATATCCTTAGGATTCTCGAATGTGAGAGATCGATTCGGGGCGAATTAATGTGTGCATCAATAATGTTAGAAAATGATTCATATGTGTTAATATTAAATGGATACTGAGGGTATGAATGATGAAACTCAATCCTACGTTCTCTTAAATTAATTAAATTCATTTGATTAGTTTTTGTAATTTTCCAACGCACTAAATCCGTTATTTCTATAAAACCATGAAATTCCGATTATATTTGTTGTAAATAACTATTGAACTGATTACTTTCATCTGGGAGAACTGAGTAGCTCAAGTCTCTGTGGAGACGATCTCTTAAAAATTATGTAACATGCAACGACATTGGTACGCTTGCCAATATTCTAACAGTAATCAATTGTTCCAAGGCGAAATATGCCTTTGAGTTTGGTGTAATCAATTAATACGAAGAGGTAATCAATTACTCCAGAGAGTTTTTGTCTCTTAATTGTATTTGAACACCAAGTAATCGATTAATCTGTAAGATAATCGATCACTCCAGGGAGTTTTCCATTTTGAAATACACTTTAAGTACCAAGTAATTGATTAATACACATGGTAATCGATTACTCCAGAGAGTTTTTTACCCTAAATTGTCTTTAAACCTCAAACAATCAATTAATACATATAGCAATAGATTAAAATAGACAATTATGCAGAGTGAATAGTGCAATAGGCAGTGAATCATTTTTCCTGTGAGAGACTATTTCCAGGATATGGTACCACATTGCATGCTGATAGATGAGTTAGGTGCATGCATCATTCTGAGTATGATTGTTCGAGTTGTGAAATGATCTGGATGATTGGTTTGTTGTGTAATAACCTAAAATTATTCTAGATATTATATTTTTATTTGGGTTAAATTTTTAAAGAATCGTTAGATAATTACTGTTTTATTTTTACTGAACGAATCCTAGCATAAATTCTAAAACATTCAAATTGTAGAAGTTAAAGTTGTTATATATTAAGTAGTCATTGTCCATTGTTACATAGCTTCTTTCTTTTGGGTGCCTCACACTTAAAACATCATAGAACTTAACTACCAAAAAACATTTCTGCCACACTAGATAGAATTATTATTTATATACAAAAACTTACAACCCATATCTTTATTTTAGAAGTTCTCTCCAAAGCTCTCCTCTTCGCTAACCAAGTTAATTGGTTCCATAGGTGGCTGTGGATAGGCAGGAATGGATCATTAGGATTAAACAGTCCATTAAGTACAAAAATTGGAAAATGAGTGCCAAAATAAATATATGCACGTATAATAGGGTGCATAGTGATGACATAATAATTCATTTCTTCATCGAGATACCATTCCAAATCTAGTGCATCAAGGAATATGATGATTGAGGTCATCTAGAAATAAAACATGAAACAAATCTAGTGAGAAATAAAATTTCTCAATAGGCAAAATCTAAACCACCAAACACGTTAGTACGTTAGTAAATCCTCAATATAACCAAATAAATCCATACAAGAATTATGTAACTATATGAATGCATGAAATGAATTTTCCCAGGGTGCACATGGCCTCTACATATCGTATTGTATGTAGCTACACCTCGTATTGGATATAGACGTTGCGATCGTCTTATGCAAACATGCATGATTTATTCCATGTATCTGCATCTGGTCACTACATATCATACTGTATGTAGTATCAAATATCATTTCACAAATCTCGTACTGGACTTGGAAACAGGAATCAACATATCATCACATCAAATTCCATCATAACATCATATGTACCAAAAATATGGTTAGGCTACCATACCTTATAAAAATTAAACCATACCAACTTAGGCATGATAATTGATTATCTTCAGGCTACAGAAAAATCATATTAGTAGTCTAACTAATAAACCATAATATATCTTTAATTTAAATTTAATTTAATTTATTATTATTTTTTTTATAGCCAGGATGGGTTGCTGGGAAGGTTGTCGCCGGGATGCTGGGTTGCTGTAGCTGGGTTACTGGTTTGGTATAGCTGGGATGTCGGGTTGGTATAGTTGGGTTGCCGGGTTGTTGTAGTTGGGATGCTGGGTTGCTATAGCCGGGATGCCGGGTTGCTGGGTTGGTATAGCTAGGATGCCGGGTTACTGTAGCTGGGATGCCAGGTTGGTATAGCTGGGTTGCCGGGTTGCTGTAGCTGGGATGCTGGGTTGCTATAGGTTGCTGGGTTGGCAGAGCTGGGTTGCCGGGTTGCTGTAGCTGGGATGCTGGGTTACTATAGTTGGGATGCTGGGTTGCTGGTGTAACACCTCGTTTTATTATCTTGTATGTTATTGATTTCGAATGAAATTTCTTTTTCATTTGCTTTATAATTATCTTAGTTACAAATTTCACGGACAATTCTTTTCTTTCTGACATAATTTATACGAAAGGTATTAATTATCGATATTGTAAACATGTTTATTCGAAATCCAAAATAATAAGATACAGTCCAAATTACAATCCAACATAATATACAGACTTGACTAAAGTCTAGTATAAATTACACATCATTAGGATGATTACAAAAGGTAAGCCATCAAAATATCTTCTTTAAATCTTCTTCTCAACCATCCACTGTTATGCTTTACTGTTCCCCTGCTCGCCCAAATAAATTGAGGTCATCACAGGTGTCAACCACAGACACAAAGTACAGGGTAAGTTCATGATAAACATAATTTAGGTCACAAAATATATACAAAAAGTCATCACAATATATATATACAGAAAGTCATCCCAATATATACAGAAAGTCATCATAATATTCTCGAAATATGATGCATGCTTATCTTCTTATATTAACACGGTCTAGCCCCCGCCAGGCAAAATATCAAAATAACACGGACTAGCCCCCGCCAGGCAAAATATCAAAGTAACACGGACTAGTCCCCGCCAGGCAAAATATCAAAATAACACGGACTAGCCCCCGCCAGGCAAAATATCAAAGTAACACGGACTAGCCCCCGCCAGGCAAAATATCAAAATAACACGGACTAGCCCCCGCCAGGCAAAATATCAAAAAAACACCACTTCTCAATTATTGTCTCATATGTTTTACTCAGAAACTTAACATCAAACAAGTGCAGAACTCAGCGTATTACTCATGTACATCAATTCATAGAAACACATGAAGTTCATAGAGATTTATAAAACACTTAGCAACACAAGGTAGAAACACTCAGCAACACATGGATTTCATAACAATCCATATAAATTTCCAACAACACATGAGCTTCATAAAATACTTAGTGAAACATAATCAACACATAACCTTTAATAAAAACATCTAATTGATATACAACATACTAACTCTAGTAAAACATCAAGTAAGTAACAAAATAACACCCAAACTTTAGTAAAACATTAAAATAAGTATTTCCTTAAATCAAAGCCATAATATATAAAAGTTTTAAGTTACTTAATCTCTTTCTTACTAGATTAGATTCAAATTATTTATTATAACCATTCATTTAAGTTACTTATCCAAATCATCATCCATTTACCTTTTCTAATTCTTAGAGACATTTCATCAAACACATGGTATACAAAGCTTATTTCTTATAGAAATAAATGAGAATCTAACATTAGGAATATCTAAACCATGGTTATCACAGTACTTCCCCATACCTTGCTTTCTCCTTTAAAATTGAATAGCCTTGCTCCTAGGGTTGCTAGTGCTTCACGTGAGGTTTTCAAGGGTGTAGACTTTTGCTTTGGTTTAGGTAAAAGGTAGAATTAGAAAGAAATGGAATGGAAAGGCTTTGGAGTGGTTTTGGCATGTTGAAGCCCTCTTAGGACAGCCCAAATTTCGTTTCCACTCCTATTTATAAGGTGGTGATTCTTGATTTTTATTGCAAATATCATCCAAGGTCATAATGGCTAACTTTCTACTTGCTTTCTTTCCATTGGCTAATGAATTTTGTCCATACAAGTGTCCAATTTCCACATTCTTCTTCATTCTTCTTCATTCTTTCGTGGATTTCTAGGCTTCTAGGGAAAGTTTTTACCAATTTTCTTCCTTTACTAGGTTTTAGAGAATTTTCGTGCTTTTCTTCATTCTCAAAACCTGTTTTAGCAAAATATTGATTCTGGATTCGTTAACCGTTGGATCTTCTTAAAATTTTAAAGGTATAATCCTATCTCACATATGTAACTCTTGACCGTTGGGATCCTTGAAATAATGTCTAGAAATGTCCACGTGTTCTGCCAAAGGAGACAAAATAAAATTTGCTTCAAATATCTCTTAAGCATTTATAATCCTAGCTTTCCATATGCTTTGATCCCATTGGCTAGTAATTCTCATTCCTACAAGTGTCTGATTTCTACACTCTTCTCCCTTTTTCTTCTCTGTCACGTGGAATACTAAGGCTTGGAGAGCAATCCACATTTGTTTCCTCCATTGGAATGCTAGCTTTGAATGTAAAAATCTCTTCTAAAGTCATGATAGCTTACTTTCTACTTGGACCAATGGGAAATTTCCAAGCTTCTTAACTCTCCATGTGGCCCATCTTGAAGTTTCTTAAAGCTTTCTCGATTGATCTTGCATCATACGGTTAAGGCTTTATCCAAATAAATCCAATTTTCCTTTATTTCCTGCAATAGCTAGATTCTAATTTCTTATTGGTTCATTTTGCCTTGAATGATTAAAATTACTAAACTAACTTATTAGGAAGGTCTATTTCTCCTATAATTAAGAGAAAATTCTATAGATTGTATCTCTCCTTTTTCCTAGGCTTTTCGGATGCTTGAGTTAGCCTAGATCGAGCTCTTTTCCAAAATATCCACCAAAATTCTTAGAAATTCTAATTTATGATTTCTTGTCATCCACTATGTTAATAACTTATTATCTAAAGGTATTTCATCCATTTTCCATGTTTCCACAAAGTTTCTAAAGTTATCTAGTCAGTTTTGACCTAAAGGGCATTTTGATAATTTCACCTCACCCAAGGGGTATAATCATCATTTAAAAAATGTTCAGGATTTCTCTGTAAATATTACCCTAAGGGAATTCTGATTATTTTTCAAACATCCAAGAGTATTTATAAAATTTCCTCCTTAAAATATCTTACTAAAATATCTAGGAGCATTTTAGTCATTTCCAAAATGTCCAGGGGTATTTTTGTCATTTCCCTTGGATCTTTTATACTGCCCCTGATCAACATTTTATCTTAGTAATTGACTGTGATTCCAAAATTTTGGGGTGTTATAGCTGGGTTGGCAGAGCTGGGTTGCCGGGTTGCAGTAGCTGGGTTGGCATAGCTGGGATGCTAGGTTGCAGTAGCTGGGATGCCGGGTTGTAGTCCAAATAATAAAAACAACCCAAATATCATCCAAATCACTTCCAAATATCACTAAATATACTTTCAAACATCACTAAGATTTTAGCCTATAAATCATCACTTATCCTATGGTTTAAATCAACATTTACATATCATAAAATAACCTTCAAATGACATGAAATTCCAGCCTAAATAATAGCCATAAATCTGTACATTTAAGCATGTAAATTAATCCAAATAAATTCTTAACTAAAGATTGAAGCCTAGCCTACCTCAAGTAAGTCTGATTTTTGAAATGAACAGAGTAGATGATTGTCCTTCAAGGAAGAAAGTCTTTACATGGAAGAAAGAAGAAATGGAAGTATATAAGACAATAGAAGTGAGGCTATGGTCTAAGCAATTAAGGAAATGAGATGTGAAAGCAAATCACCCAGTGAAAAGCTTACTGGCCGTGAGAGAGAGTTTAGGAGCTAGAGTTACTTGTGTAAAAATTTTGGAAGTTCAGCAGCTATTTATATTAGTTTATTTAGTTAGATATTAAGTGAATTAATTAAATTTGAAACTTAGTTAGATTTATTTTAGTTACAAGGTAACTATCCTTGAAGATTTTTATCCTAATCTAGTCATGAAAAATATTCTTCATTTATGGGTTGAGGGAACGTGGAAGTTGCTAAATAAATGAATTTCTTTTGCCAATATCCATATGACTGAAACTAAATAAAGTAAGATTCCTTCATTAATTGCATGTGCATGTGGAAGGCTGCTTAAAACTTGATTTTGTTTATTTGTTCTCCCTAATGCCACATGGATAGTCATAAGAAGAATATTCAAGAATCTTGGACAACTTATGGACTTTACCTTGATTTTAGTTGACCAAATATTCACTTAGCCAAGCATATTTGCATGGCTGTTGTCCGTGAATTCTTTTAGAGTATTTATGTTCAAATAAATTTTATATTTTTGTATCCAAATATTATCATACTTCCATAATTTAATCATAAATATAAACTAAAATATAATCTTGAGGATGTTACATGTTGAGTGTGTATTGGACTGATAGAATTTTAGTAATAATTGTGATTGTGATTGTTGTTTCCTTTCTAATTGTGGTTTCTTGATAATTTTTGGTTGTACATAATAAACTCACCTTTATGTTTGTTGTACCGTGTGGTTGGTACCTGTGATGATCGCGAACCTTCGTTCGTGTGAGCAGATGAGCAACCTTAGGTGACTCTAGAGGGAGATTTTTTTTGGTTGGAGCCACTAAGCCGACGTGATGACATTGAGTTTCTTTTTGGGAAAGAGTTGTGTTTTGATAATCAACTCTTTCTTAGTTAGTTCTTTGACTTTTTTTTATATACGTAATTTCAGTTGTATTACATGTAAAACTAAAGGAAGTTTTAACATGTGGATGACATTGTACTGATTTAATATATATATGTACATATGTGATTAATTATGGAATTGTAATATGTGTATGATAATTATATTATCATGAAAAAAATTTACCATCATTTTCATAATCAATTTAATGAAATTTTCATTAAAAGTTAAATCTTGTACAGTAAGAGTTGATGATACAGTAGCAATGAGGTGGGTCTTTACAATCGGAATGTAATCACAAGCTTATATTCATACGTAAAAATTGAATTATGTTCTAACATATGAATGATATATATATGTATAATGTATTTATATATATGTATTTATTTATGTAAGTGTGCATTTTTTATGAATGTATTATCGGGAAAAATTTGCTCTCATTTTCATAATCAAATTAATGGAGTTTTTATTAAAAATTGAAATTACCCGTTTAGAGTAGTGATATCGTAGCGACGAGGCGGGTCATTACAAAGAGGAGTTAAAGGATTAAAGTCATAAACAATTTGAAAAGGAGATAAGTGATAACCCGATATCGTATCGCTTCAAAACAATTTAACTACGCTAATTTTGTAGCACAGGATTAACCTAGGTCGACTCAGAGACATGATCAATGTGGTTCCAACTTCAATTCACTAATAAACAGTTTGGGATTTTTGTGAAACAGTTTGCATGCGTTCAATAATAATTGTAGAATTACAGAAAAACGTATAAACCAATACGAATTGACAAGAGGTAATGTAAAACAAATTAAAGAGCATCAATCCAATTCACCAACCAAGCAATGATAATTATCATAGTTCTCAGATAATGATTCTGTTATGAAAGTTCATTCAATTTCATTAGAAGCAGTTCAATATAAGTAACTCCTAAATTAATTGAAATCACAACCTAATTGAAATATCATTCAACTAATCCGTGATTAAAATTCAAAATTAGGAAATGAATCCATAACCTAATCCATTTTCAATCCTAAACACATTCATAATCATGAAAACTGAATAGATGATTGAAGAAGAAAGTGAACATTCACACAGAATTTGAAATACTAAACTAGAACTCAAATTCCCTTTTTACTTGGACTGGATCCTTGGATTGATTGATTGTTTAGCCTCCCATGATCATCATCAACGAAAGCCCCATGAAATTGGTGCACTAAAATGGAAGAACAGAAAACGAAAATGAAGAACAGTAAAGAACAATGAAGAACAGTTGAGAGAAAAATAAGAGAAAGGGTTTTAATTCTGGAAATTTCTAAAGTGTAATGTAAATTCTGTTTTTGCTAAAATGTAATGTCCTATTTTTACTCACTAATTCACTAGCATATAGTGACTAAGTCAAAAGGAAATAATGGACCATGAATAAGCCCATCTATTCTAATTAATTATGCTATTTACACCAATAAAAATCCAACTCTCAGCCTAAAATTCAAGTGCGGTGGTTCTGACTTCCAAGCCTAAAATGACCCTCCAAATCACAGAAAACCCAGTCCATGGGTCAGATCAACCTACAGAACATATACAACAAACACATAGAACACAGCACACAGCAATCACTTAGAAACACACACAGCACATGCACACAGCAACATAGCAAGCATACAGTCCTCAGAAAACAAACCATAGCTCTGATACCACTATTGTAACGCCTCTCTTTACTCTCTCGTGCTTGATTGATTTTAGATAAAATCTCGTGTCTTACTTTGTCTTAAAATTAGATCAGTATAAATTTTTCATGACAATTCCTTTCGTTTTGCTTGTTAATTTTATGATTCGTAAGTAACATAAATGATTATCCTCACCACGATTTATTTATATTGAGAAGCATAGCTAAATATAACAGTCTATGTACAGTCATCCAAAATAAAATACAGATACAAATCAGTACGAATTCCATAATTCACAAAAAAAAATAGATCATCCACTCATCAAGCCAAAACACAGCAAGCAAGTCATCCAAGTTCTCCACTTCTCAGCTTCTCACTGTTCCTCTGCTCGCCCAAATTAATTGGGGTCATCACAGGTGTCAACCACAGACACAACTCGGGTAAGTATTTAATAAACAAGATCAGATAATTGACAGGAAATAAAATATATACCATACATAGCAAAC
>PYAF01006054.1:14347-27702 GCA_007407185.1 Glycine tomentella | reverse complement strand
TCAAAACTTAGGAATTGATGAAGGTTTTTAGCTTTCAATCGGTTAAAACACGTTTCTAGGTCACAGGGAAGTGTTTAGACTGACAAATAAGGTACTAGGAAGCTTGGGTGCATCAACAATGGAGGCTGGGGCTGAGGAATGAAGAAGAAGAGGTTTTCTTCTTCTCAAAACGCGACTGCCCTCTTATATATTGCCTGCCTGCGCTCTGGCGCTGATCGCGCCAGCTCCCGCACTGACCGCGCCAGTATGGCGGTTCAGGTGGCGCCACCAGCGCCACTCCCGCGCCTCCAGCGTCAACTTCCAGAACCTGTGGCGCTACCCGCGCCACCATGGCGCCATCCGCGCCATGCCTTCCCTGTCCTATGGCGCCATCAGCGCCACACTTGGCGCTGGTCGCGTGGATTTCCAGTGAAATCTGGTTTTCCAGGCCACTAACCGCACCATCCGCGCCACCCATGGCGCTATCCGCGCGGGCTGGAAAACCACTGGCGCCCTCAGCGTGGCATTGGCGCCCTGAGCGTCAGCTTCCAGAGACCCTGCGCCATCAGCGCCAGACCTGGCGCTATCAGCGCCACACCCTCAACAGGGTTTTCTGATGTGAATCCCCGCGCTGTCGCGCGGGGGTATAGCGCCACCTATGCCATAACTTAGGGTTATCACAGGTTCCACTAATCATTCTTTGTGTAAAGAATTTTCAGCTAGCATGCAGAATGAATTTGAAATGTCTATGATGGGAGAGCTTACATTTTTCCTTGGACTTCAAGTTAAACAAATGAAGAATGGAACCTTCCTAAGCCAATCAAAGTATTGTATGGAAATGTTAAAGAAGTTTGATATGGAGAATTGCAAAGCTGCAGCTACTCCTATGGGAACTTCTACCTACCTAGATTCAGATGAAAGAGGAAAAAGTGTTGATGAGTCAAAGTATAGAGGAATGATAGGATCATTGCTTTATTTCACATCAAGTAGACATGACATTATGTTAAGTGTTTGCTTGTGTGCTAGATACCAAACTAATCCTAAAGAGTATCATCAAACAGCAGTGAAGAGGATCTTAAAGTATCTAAAGCCGACACCAAAAGTGGGACTTTGGTATCCAAAAGGTACAACAATCAACTTAATTGGTTATTCTGACTTCGATTTTGTAGGATGCAAATTGGATAGAAAGAGCACAAGTGATACTTGTCACTTATTGGGAAGCTCTTTAATTTCTTGGCATTGCAAAAAGCAATCATGTGTAGCCTTGTCAACAGCTGAAGCTGAATACATATCAGCTGGAAGTTGTTGTGCTCAAAGTTTATGGTTGAAGCAACAACTTCAAGACTTTGGTGTAAAACTTCAACAAATTCCACTTCTATGTGACAATACAAGTGCTATCAATATTTCCATGAATCCAATCATGCATTCCAAAACAAAGCATATAGAAATAAGGCACTACTTTATTAGAGATCATGTGCAAAAAGGTAACATCAAGATTGAATTTGTTGATAGTAAAAATCAATTGGCTGACATTTTCACTAAACCTTTGGATAGGGATAGATTTTTCACTTTAAGAAATATGCTTGGAATATTGGATGAATCTAGTACATGTTAAATATCTTTCCTATGCTTACTTACTATGTTGATGAATGGCTTAGACACTGCATGATAGAAAGTAACTCAATTGGGATTAAAATTTTACATGTTGGTTGCTGCATAATGTCTGAATTTTAGAATTCAAGCTGATATAATCGATTATCGTTAACCCATAATCGATTATTTGCTCAATTGATGCTTCTAAAATGAAAGTCAAGGCTGTTGTAATCGATTAAGTCATCGAAATAATCGATTACCTTCTATTCGTGTTTCTGATAAAAAACATGTTCACTATAGAGTAATCGATTAAGTCAACGAATTAATCGATTACATGTATCTCAGAATGAATCCAAAGTTATGGATTGCTCTGCAATAATCGATTACGTAATCGAATTAATAGATTATTTTTGCCCTGTATATTTGAGTATTCTATTTCAACCTGTCTTAATCGATTATCTTCAATTATAATCGCTTACGCTTCGTCTTCTACAGTCACCTATATTGAAATAATTGATTACCCTGTATTGTAATCGATTACTTCATTTCTCAGAACTGGAATTTTGATTGAAATAATCTATTACATAACGATATAATCGATTATTTAAGTTGTTGAAACTGCCCAACTGCACTTAAACACGATTAATGAGAATCAAAGCCATAATAATTATGCTTAAAGATCAGCTATATTTTTGAAATCTTAACTGTCCATTACATCAAATTGCCTATAAATAGAGATCATTGAGACTAGAAAATCACACTCTCAAGTCTTGCTCTCTTTCTCTGTTTTGTGCATCACTTTCTTTTTCTCTTTTTCTCTCAATTTTTTTTTCTCGTACTCTTTTCAAAATGTCTAAAAGAGTCAAAACCTCAAAAAGAAAAGCACAAGCCCAACCTTCTAATCAAGTTGTGAGTAGGCTTGATCATTAGTTTACCAAAGATACTGATAAAATGAACTATCTTTAGTTCAATGCAACAAAGCTTCTCTGTCCTTCAAAATTCTTAAACCTAGCTTGGTTTACTGAACAAGGATTCAATTTTCCACATATGTTAGAGCAACAAGGCCTAACAAAGTTTGTTGAAATGAAAGGCACCTTTTACCCTGATTTGGAAAAGTTTTCTACACTTGTTCCAAGATTTGTATGCATGGAACAATTCTAACTCAAGTCAGTGGTGTTGCAATGGAGATCACACCTGAAATCTAGAATGAAGTAGCTAGAATCTCCTTTGATGAAGAAAGAAGATTTGAAGAGGAAGCTGAAGGCTACAACAAGATGGAGACTTACAGAAGCCTAGACCTATTCTAATAGATTAGGCCTAGATTCCCCAACTCCTAAAAAAAAGAATTTGAATCAGAATCGCAATTTTGTTCGATTCAGCAGTAGTTGGAATGGTGTATCCAGCAGGCGGTCTTTCATCAGTAAGCGATGTGCTAGTCTTTGTTCACATGAATATAGGGATGAGATTAGGTACTAGACCTATGACTCATAAGGATAGGCTCCTACATTACATAACTACCTACATCCTCACTCCTAGATCAACAAATCATGGTCAATCTACTGATGATAATCTTCAAGTTGTATATTGCCTGAAGAATGAAATCAAGCTGAACTGGATTCTTATCTTTCAAGAGATTATGCAAAAATCTAAAAGATTGGTAAACTATCCTTTTCCTTGTGCTATTTTGGTTTCAAGATTCATTGATTACTTTCAAGTGTATGTTTCAAATGAAGTCATGGATCATACCAACTCAAGCAACAGCCAAATTAAGGAGAAGCACCTCACAAAGCTTGGTATGGTGAAAACACCATATGGATGGCAAATGGCTGGCCAACCTATTCCTTTGGCTGAAGAAGGAGGAGAAGAAGGTGATGAGGAAGAAAATCAATCTGGAGATGTTGAGGAACAACATGACGAACTTGCACCATCTAAGCCTCAATACTCTTATTTTGAGTCATTAATGATACAAAAGATGGATGCCTTGTTCTCTTTGCATCATGAGCAAAGAGATGAAGTGAACTCATCACTAGAAGAACTTAAGACTAGAGTTAAAAACATAGAATCCAAAGTTTTTAGAGATGAATCTAGGGATATGGATTAGCTCTAGGTTAAGTTTGCAAGATTAATGTTTGTTTTTATGTTATGTTTGTTTTAGTTTTTTTCTTATGTTTATGATTAATGTATTTCTTTTCTTTTCTTAATATGAAAGTCTCTCTATTTCCTTCTCTATTTGGATGGTTTATGCTTATTATTTTTAATTTGATATACCAAATAGGGGGAGTAGTAATAAGGGGAGTAGTAATTAAGTAAAATGATGAAATGCATGAAATGCTTAAAAGTAACTAATTCAGGGGGAGCTACTAATGCTACATATGATTAATATCTGAATTGTTTAATGAATGTCCTTAAGTAAAAATCAAGTCATGGATAGTATACTTGATCTTTGCAAAAGCTGAGAAATTTTCAGGTTAAACATCTCTACTTTAAAGCATGTTTCATCAATTAAGTATTTGGCATGCTCAAATCAAAAATGGGGAGATTGTTAGCTTTGAGGAAGCTGAAGACATGGAATCAAGAAGAATGAAGAATACAAGTTTTGATGTTTCACATGCCCACTCAATTGATGGCATTTATAATTTCTTTTTTAAGCTTGGTTCAGTTGTTAAAAGCTTTATAATCCTCAATAGGTTTGATTAAGTCATGCATTCATACATACATTTAATCAAAATTGATCATGTGGTAACAAGAAAATTCATAGAAATTCATTAAGGCAACTAAGAATTTTATAAAACAAATTCTCACTGTTTTAATCGATTATATGGATTATGTAATCGATTACAGTATGTGTATTATTTTTGGAAAATGCCTTATGAACATTTTAATCGATCACCACTAATCGTAATCGATTAAATAAGCTTAACACAGATTTAGAAACTATATGTGATAATCGATTATGTCACGAAATAATCGATTACATAAGCTTCTGCATAATTGTACAAAGCATTCTTATCTGGTTTAATCGATTGCCAGATGTTTGTAATCGATTAAATATGCATTAATGTGTTTTTAGCCTGGTCTGTGTTAATCGATTAAAAGGGAGCTTAATAAATTACACAAGTGTATTAGAAAACTAAGTTCATTTGGAATAATCGATTACAAGATGACTTAATCGATTATTTTGTTCGTGACAAATTTCTAGATTCCTGATGAACACTTTAATCGATTATCTGGTTAAAATAATCGATTACCATAGTTAAAATAATCGATTACATTAACGAAATAATCGATTACAGTTAGTTAAATCTATTTTTTTATAAATAGAACTGTCTTGTCTTTGATAGAAAAGAAAGAAAAACAGAATAGACTCGTGAAAACATTGTGAAAAACACTTTCTACAGTTCTCAAAATCATTAAGGCTAAATTTAGAGAGAAAATCAAAGATTCAAAGAGTTATGGAGAGTTACATGTGATGTGTAATAATTCACATTGATTGAAAGAGGTGCTCAAGCTATTGATTAAAGAAATCATCAAGAAAGAGTATTGATCATCAATTGCATACATTCTCAGTGTGTTTTGAATCATTCATTTCATTGAATTAGCTGAGGATTATAAGGTGATATCTTTCTTGAACCTTTAGCTTGATTTTTTTGTTTGATATTTGTGCTGTAATTGGTTGTTTGTCCATATAACATTTGTATTCTTTAAAGCTTGTTCTAGAAAGCTTTTCTAGAGGGAAGAACAGAGAGGGGATCTCTGGTTCTTAGTCTTTTGAAAAGTCTATAGGAAGTAGATTTTGAATTTTACCTTGGGTGGGTAAGAGAGATCATTGTAAGCTTGTAAATAATTGATATTTGTTATAGTGGAACTCTGACCAAGTGTTGGTTGGAAGAAAAACTGGATGTAGCCTCCGGGGTTGAGAGGTGAACCAGTATAAATCTTGTGTGATTTAAGATTTGTGTTAGTATTTCATTATATTCTTGAAGTACAAGCTTTGTTCATCTGACAACATTGGTCACAACACAAGAGTGGTTTGATTGGTAAAAGAAATAGTTTTCTTAATTAGTTTTTAAAGATACGATCCTTTTGAAAGTCTTCCGCTATTACATATTTTGAAAGGAAATTTTAAAAACTCTGAGGTAAAACCAATTCACCCCCCTCTTGGTTATTTGCATAAGTGTTCATTATTTTTCATCAGGCTTCTTCAACAGGTACTTCAAAGCCGCATGATCAGTAAAGACAATGATATGGGAGCAAAGCAAATAAGATCTAAATTTATCTAAAGCAAAAACAATAGCCAAAAGCTCCTTCTCAGTGGTGGTGTAGTTAACTTGGGCTGCATCCAAAGTGCGTGAAGCATAAACAATGACATGGGAGAGTTTATCAACTCTCTGTGACAACACAGCCCCAGGTGCATAATCAGAGGCATCACACATGAGCTCAAAGGGAAGCTCCTAATCTGGCGATTGCATGATGGGAGAGGTAGTAAGGCTGGTCAAACATAAAGTCTACCTCCTTTTGGAGAAGCTTGGACAAGGGCAATGCAATCTTACTAAAATCCTAAATGAATCTCCTATAAAAACCCGCATGTCCAAGAAAAGAATGCACTTCCCACACAGAAGCGGGGTATGATAAAGAAGTGATCACATCAATCTTGGCCCTATCGACCTCAAGACCTCTACTAGAGACCAAATGCCCTAACACTATACCCTCATGCACCATAAAATGACATTTCTCAAAGTTAAGAACAAGGTTAGTCCTAATACATCGGTCAAGTACTCTAGAGAGACTATCCAAACATGCATCAAAAGAGGAACCATAAACAGTGAAGTCATCAATAAAAACCTCTTTGCAACTCTCTAATAAATCAAAAAAGATACTCACCATGCACCTTTGGAAGGTGCCAAGTGCGTTGCATAGGCCAAAAGGCATCCGGGTGCAGGCAAATGTGCCAAATGGACTGGTGAATGTGGTCTTATGTTGATCCTCGGGTGCAATATGAATTTGCATGTAACCAGAAAAACCATAAAGAAAATAATAATGTGATTTACCTGCCAACATCTCTAGAACTTGATTAATGAAGGGGAGAGGGAAATGGTCCTTGCGAGTGGCCTGGTTGAGTCTTCTGTAGTCAATGCATACTCGCCAACTGTTGGCCACTCTAGTTGGAATCAACTCATTATCTTGGTTCTTCACAATCGTGATACCCGACTTCTTAGGGACCACTTGGACAGGTAAAACCCAAGTGCTATTTAAGATGGGATAGATGATCCCTGCAGCTAGTAACTTCATCACTTCCTTCTTTACCACATCAAGAATAGTGGGATTCAGCCTCCTCTGTGGCTGCCTCGCCGGCTAAGAATCATCCTCCAATAGTATTCGATGCATGCAAATGGAAGGATTGATTCTAGGGAGGTCCGCAAGTGTCCATCCAATGGCCTTCTTGTGGCTTCTCAAAACAAGCAACAACTTCTCTTCATGCTCAAGTGACAGGCTGCTAGATATTATGACTGGAAGCTTTTGAGCATCATCTAAATATGCATATTTGAGGTGCTCAGGTAGTGACTTCAGCTCCAAGGAAGGTGGCTGAATGGTGGAAGGCAAGGAAAGGTTGGTGGCTGAAGGAAGAGAGGAGATAGGAAAGTCAACATTTGTACCTGCAACACAATCAGAATAAAGTTTAGAGGAAATCTTCGCACAAATACTACAGACAACAGTAGAATCATCACAGGTACAACCAATATCAAAATCAGAAAATCATCAGTAAGTAAATCAGAAATATCTACACTATCTATTGCAACATCAATGATATCAACAAGAAAAATAGAATACTCCTCTATAGGATGTCTCATGGCATCAAAAATGTTAAACTGGACAATGTCATCACCAAACTCCATATCCAAAATGTAAAAATCTGCTGGAAAGATCAAATTATTGACCCGCACCAGCACATCTTCAATAAGTCCAAGTGGAAGCGCATCACTCCTGTTGGCTAAGTGAATGACTACACCAGTGGGCTTCAAATCACCAAGATGTAATGATCTGTAAACCGAGATGGGCATGACATTAATGGAAGCTCCGAGGTCACACATGGAATCTACAAAGGTACAATCTCCAATGGTGCAAGGGACAGTGAAAGTGTCAGGATCCTTACACTTCTGTGGCAAGGTGGATAGTGGAATGGCATCAACAGTTTTACCCTGTATAAGTGCAGAAACATTTCTGCCTATCTTCACTTGCTCATTTCCCTTCAGCTTCCTCTTGTGGGTGCACAAATCCTTCAAGAACTTTGCATATTTTGGAATTTTCTTGATGGCATCCAAGAGGGGAATATTGACTTCCACCCTCCTAAAAGTCTTAAGCAGATCAGAATCAAACTCCACTTTCTTTGCAAAAATGGATCTAAAAGGAAATGGTAAGGGAATTTGTTTTGGTGTAGAAACTGTTTTGGCACCATCATTAATTTTTTTACAGCACCAACATCAATTTTAGCACCAGCATCTGGAAGCTCTATGCCACTCCTCAAGGTAATAGCACTGATATTCTTTGGATTGATTACTGGTTGTGCTGGAATGTTGCCAGAACCTTGTTGCTGCATCTGGTTGACAGTTGTAATTAACTGTCCAATCTGAGTCTGCAGGTCTTGGATGGTGGCACTGACATTTTGTTGAAACTGGATGTTATTGGTTGTCATTTGCTTCATCAAATCCTCCAAGGAAGGTCCAGAACTAGTCTACATAGGTTGTGCAGGTGTAGGTGCAGGTTGCTGGAATTATAGCTGTTGTCTGAACGGAGGAGGTTGGTATTTGCTGGTGGAAGGTGGATATTGCTGCTGCTGAGGTCTGAATGGCTGCTATTGTTGTGTCTGCTACTGGTTTTGTGGACCAGGACCTTACCTCAAATTCGGATGATCTCTCCAACCAGGATTATAAGTGTTGGAGTAAGGATTATACTGTTGTTGAGGTCTAAATGGATGTCCAGGTTGTATGGCAGAAACTTCAGCAGCTTGTTCTGTTTCTTGGAGAGTGGGACAGGAATCTGTTGAATGATCAAGTGTACAATAGATACCACACAACCTTGGTTGATTGACTGTCATCACATTCTGTTGTTGACCAATAGCAAGTTGTCTCAAAAGGGATGTTAACTCTGTCAGTTTATTCTCCAACCTCTGGTTATCAGCAGCCATAGAAACAGAAACTTCATTTGCAACTTGCTTGTTGCAGCACCTTTAGTACCAAATTGTTGATAATTGGCAGCCATGTTCGAAATCAACTGCCTTGCAGCAAGAGGAGTCTTGTACATCAAAGCGCTTCCACTAGCTACATCTATCATACTCCTGTCCATCAACATCAATCCTTCATAAAAGTATTGGATCAATAATTGCTCACTGGTTTGATGGTGAGGACAGGTAGCACACAACTTATTGAATCTCTCTCAGTACTTATACAAAGTCTTTCCAGCCAGCTGCCTTATACCACAAATTTCTTTCCGGATGGATGCAGTTCTGGAGGCAGGGAAGAATTTCTCCAAGAATCTTCTATTCATGTCTGTCCAAGTGTTGATAGGATCTGGTTGAAGGTACAACCAATCCACAACAACACCATCCAGAGAGAAAGGAAATGCCTGTTGGATATAGGGGGAGCATTATGAAGAATGGAAGAATTTGATTCAAGTTTGGTTTTGAACTTTCAACATGCTTGGATGCTTTGAAGATATAATTGATTCAAGTGTAAGAGAAAGTTTAATCCGGTGATCCATATTATGCATTCATTCATTCATTTAACTATTTTTTTTTGTTGAAAGAAAATAAAGTTTTTATAATTTGATTAAGGTTTCAATCGAAGTGAAAAGTTTTTGGAAAAATATTAAATTTCACTGGATTAATCGATTACTTAAGGTAATAATCGATTAATATGTTCTTCAAGCAATCTGGAAAATATTTTACGAACATTGTAATCGTTACCTATCGGGATAATCGATTATTTGATACTCTTTTGAAATAAAACTGCTTTGTTAATGAATTTAATCGATTACTTAAGGATCGTAATCAATTACATAGTATGTCATGTTTTTAAGCCTTGCTGTGATAGTCGATTACCACATATTGTAATCGATTACTTAGGCTTTATATGGAAAATCACTTTGCTGATTTAATCGATTACAAAGTATTTTAATCGATTACATAGTGTAATTTGTAACTTTTAGAACTTCTGTTTTAATCAATTATAGCTTGGGATAATCGATTATTTTGCTCATTGCAAATCCCAAAAATATTCTTGAATGGTTTAATTGATTACAGAGTTATAATAATCAATTACATAAGAAAAATAATCGATTATTAGGCGCGTTTAATCGATTACAGTTAGTTACAAATTCTGTTATAAATAGGAATGGAGGCTGAGCTTATTTCAAAACTTGATAATTCGTATTTTTGAGTATACACAAGTCTCTCAAGCAAATCGTAAGTGATTTTCTAAGTGTTTTTACTTCTTGCTTCATTCAAAACATCAATGGGTCTTTGAATGATTCTTGAGCAAGATTGTTTTCAAGATTGAGGAGAAGTATGTTCTGAGTTTGATTTCTTCACAACCTGATTTGGTAATTCATATGCATTCATTCATTGGATCATCAGGTTAATTTTCTCCTTAATTGTTCTGTGTAAAATTCATTTTGAATTTCTGTGTAAGATTAATATTGTAAAGTGGGTTCTTGCTTGTATCTAGAGAAGGGTTCTCTAGTGTAAAGAACAGAGTAGTGTTCTTTGGTTCTTTGTCTCTTAGAATCTAATAGTGTTTTAGATTTCTGATCTTTATATAGGGTTGATAAAGGGGAGATGTTGCAATTGCTTGTAAGAACTGAAATTTTATAATAGTGGAACTCTAACCTAGTGTTGGTTGGAAGAAACTGGATGTGGCTTCATGTTTTGAAGTGAACCAGTATAAATTACTTGTGTGTTGATTTTTGATATCTCTATTCTCATCTAGTACATTGATCTTTAATTCTTTGAGTCACATTCATTGCTCAACAAGTTCAGTTTTGATCTTTTGAAAACTTGGACTGAGACATTTGATTGAGTAAATTGATTTCTTGGTTTTGAAAGTGATAAAGATCCTGAAACTCTGATTTGAATTTGATTTTAAAATACCAAGTTTTTAACCAATTCACCTCCCCCCCTCTTGTTTATTGTGAAGTATTCATATTATTTTCAATGCCTTCATCAAACTCCTTAAGGTGCTTATGTGGATCTTCACCAGAAAGACCATGAAACTTGGGAAGCAAATGGATCAGTCTAGATTTGAGCTCATAACTAACCTCAATCTCAGGATATTGAATGCACCAAGGTTGATAAACAACATCAGGTGTAGCCAATTCCTTAAGAGTTAAGTTGTTATCAGCCATTGTATCAGGAAAATTTTCAGAATCAAGATGTGCAGAATGAGAACTAGAATCAGAAACAGAAGACTCAGAAAACACTACACTGCTATCTAGGACTACACTATCAAAGTCATATAAACTACTATTGTGCCTGCTCAATCTGTGAAATGTCCTATCTATTTCAGTATCATATAAATGCAAATCACTTGTTTGGGACCTAGTCATGCACAGTTCAGCTCATCAAAGACAAAATCACAGAAATAACAGACAACTACCCTACCAGGAACACTATTCATAATATCTGCCAAAATGAAACAGAACTTGGAAAAGTGCCTCAAACTATTTTAAAAAAATTCAAAAACACCACAGTAAATATCTATAAATCATGCTTGATTTTTGTGATTTTTTTGATGAATTTTAAAAATCATGAAAACACAAAGTAAATTCAAAAATAGCTTAGATCAAAGAATTTGGAAATTTGGACCCCCCCTGACCGTGTTTGTCCCTCACATGACATTGTGGTAAAATTTCAGCCCATTCTGAGACAGTTTACTGTGAAATGACCAAAAATGCCTCAGTGTTAAAACTGCGAAAACTCCTACTTAGAGGCCAAATTTGCCAATTTTAACCCACACCTAACCCTTTAGGGTTAGTTTTTCTTAGAATGGAGGATAAACTTTTGTCACAAAGTTTCAAAATCAAACTCCACAGGATCGAAAATTTCTGGACAACAAATTGCACCACCTACAAAACAACTGCACTACACTACACAAATTCTCTCCCTACTACTCCTCTATTTTTTCCTCTGTTTTTTTATTGCTCACTCTTTTTTTTAATGTTTTTTCAGCAACACTTCATCCACGCTTCACAATGCACAACAACAACAATGCAAATATGTAACAAAGTGCAATTGTGCAACAGAATGTCAATATGCAATGAATGAATGCAATTTTTTTTCTTTTTTTCTTTTTCTAATTATGAGTGAATTAAAGCTAGCACACAATGGAACGTGTTCCTAGCAACGACGCTAATTTTGATAACCCGATGTCGTATCGCTTCAAAACAATCAAATTACACTAATTCTGTAGCACAGGATTAACCTAGGTCAACTCAGAGACACAATCAATATGGTTCCAACTTCAATTCACTAATAAACAGTTGGGGATTTTGTCAAATAGTTTGCATGCGTTCAATAATAATTGCAGAATTACAGAAAAACATATAAACTAATGCGAATTGACAATGGTAATGTAAAACAAATTAAAGAATATCAATCCAATTCAACAACCAAGCAATGATAATTATCATAGTTCTCAGATAATGATTCTGTTATGAAAGTTCATTCAATTTCATTAGAAGTAGTTCATTTGAAGTAACTCCTAAATTAATTGAAATCACAACCTAATTGAAATATCATTCAACTAATATGTGATTAAAATTCGAAATTAGGAAATGAATCCATAACCTAATCCATTTTCAATCCTAAAAACATTCATAATCATGAAAACTGAATAGATATTGAAGAAGAAAGTGAACATTCACACAAAATTTGAAATACTAAACCAGAACTCAAATTCCCTTTTTGCTTGGACTGGATCCTTGGATTGATTGATTGTTTAGCCTCCTATGATCATCATTAATGAAAGCCCCACGAAATTGGTGCACAAAAATGGAAGAACAGAAAACGAAAATGAAGAACAATGAAGAACAGTTGAGAGAAAATAAGAGAAAAGGTTTTAATTCTAGAAATTTCTAAAGTGTAATGTAAATTCTGTTTTTGCTAAAATGTAATGTCCTATTTTTACTCACTAATTCACTAGCATATAATGTGTAAATTTTCTGTGAGTATGTATTCCTAGATAGAATGACGAAAATACCCTTGAACATATTGAAAATGACACAAATGTCCCTTATGAAAAAGACACAAATGCCCCTGGACATTTTTCAAAATGACCAAAATACCCTTTGGCCCTGATAAAGCCATATAGCCTTAGTAAGGCTATAAACACCTGACAAGAATACAATATACTCCTAGATAATGAATTATTGACATTATTCATAAAGAAAAACCATGAAATAGAATTTTTAGAAATTTTGGAAAATATTTAAAAAAGGATTTAATTTAAAATAACCTAAGTTTCACAAAAGCACAGAAAAAGGAAGGTGTGATCTGTGAAATTTTCTCTTAATTATGGGAGGAATGAATTCTTTTATAAAGTAGTCTAGATATTTTAATTAAAAACAAAATGAACCAATGAAAAAATTAGATAAAAATATTGAAAGAAAGTTATGTGACATTTTAAGAATGTTGTCACACTTAAGTTAGTTCCAAAAGATTTCTAGGATTTTACTTCTATAAAACCAATAAGGATTAAGCTTCCATAAATTATAGAAGCAATATTATTTAGATT
>PYAF01006053.1:304285-326614 GCA_007407185.1 Glycine tomentella | reverse complement strand
TGCCCTGCATGGAGGTTCCTCCTTAGGCAGTGATGTTGGAAGTCCTGAGTGGTTGTCTCAGGCATGTGATTGGAAAGTCCTGGAGGTGATTGCCCTGTAAAGGAGGTTCTTTCCCAGGCAAGTGGTTATGAAAGTCCTGGAGGGTTTTCCCAGGCCAGATGATAGACAGATATGTTGTATCTCTAAGAGAGGGCTTCCCAAGGGGGACTAGAGCCTAGGGCCTCTTAGATGAGCCATATCTGTATTCTCACAGTCCTGAGTTGAGGGATCTCCTCAGGCAATGTCGGTATTCTCAAAGTCCTGAGTGGAGGGATCTCCTCAGGCAATGTTTGTATGGTTCAGAGTCCTGAGTTGAGGGATCTCCTCAGGAAATGTTTGTATGGTTCAAAGTCCTGAGTTGAGGGATCTCTTCAGGCAATGTTTATATGGTTCAGAGGCGGTGCCTCTCTGGTGTGGATAGTGTCCGTAGTATGACACTGATAATAGAGTACCTCTGTGAGACAGGCTATGAGAGCCAATATGAGATACTGGTGCCATGGTTATGACTTTGACCTCTGTGAGATGGCTGAGAGAGCCAGGATGAGGTGGAATACCTCTGATGCTGAGAGCATTCAGTTATGGATGGCTGTGAGAACCATGACGAGGTGGAATACCTCTGATGCTGAGAGCATCCTGTTATGGGCCCAGATGGCTGGGATGTGTGAAAGCTAGGATGATGTCCTAGGCTTTGTGTGTGTGAGCTAGGATGATTTCCTCAGCTCTGTTTATATGTTTTGTTTATGCTTGGTGGTGAACCAGGGTTAGGGAGGATTTCTAGAACCCTGAGTTTACTGAGACGTTTGTCTCACCCTGTGTGGGGTTTGTGGTTTTCAGGTGCTTCTTGAGGAGAGGAGCGACCCCAGGGCAGGAGGCCCTAGTGAACCAGATAGGCTGGATGGGAGGCTGCAGTAGAAGACCAGAGCAGAGCTTCAAGAGATGAAGCTGGTCTTAGATCTCTGTGTAGTTGTAGGGTGTGTGTACACCCATTTATACTGTACATATTTGTAGTATGACCCAACGTGGTCTTGTTTTTGAGCATGTATATGTACAGATGATGAGGATGTATATAAGTATGTTTCCTCCTGACTTTCTTTGTTTGGTTTTATGTATCTGCCTATATTGTTGTTTATGTTTTATCTGGATCAGCAGGGGCTTGTTTTATGTT
This sequence comes from Glycine tomentella, assembly GCA_007407185.1. Taxonomy (NCBI): domain Eukaryota; kingdom Viridiplantae; phylum Streptophyta; class Magnoliopsida; order Fabales; family Fabaceae; genus Glycine; species Glycine tomentella. The sequence continues at coordinate 325,410 of PYAF01006053.1, read as the reverse complement.
CTTGGTTATGTGGTTTTTATATTCCATGCATAATGTAATCAAGAAAAACGATTCTATCGCTTCACACCGCATATATTTAGCGCTGATAGCGTGATATGAATATCATTGATGATAACATACCGGAGACGTCCGGGGTGTTACACACAACCTTTTTATTTTATTTTTTCTAACAAATTGAATGATTTTATTAATGTGTCTCAAGCAGTCTCAAGATGTAACTAACTACTATATCAAAAGCCAGCACCTATCCCACAAAAGCTTTGGTTCACAGGCCGCAAGAGAATTATAAAAATATAGTAGAATTAAAAGATAGTTGTGTTTGGCTAAAGATATTTAAACTCTTGAAATTTGATTTTTTTTTCTTCATTGCCAAAATACTTTATTTAGATAAATCAGTTCAAATTTATTAAATTTTAAATCATTTTAAATAAGGAAATTTGATTTTCGTCATATACAAAATTTTATAAAAAACTAACATTAGCTAATTAAATATTTAATAAAATAATTTTAATATTAAATTAGATTTGATAATTTCAAATTTTTGAATTATATAATAATTAAAAATACAAATATTAATAACATGTCACGATATTGATAGAAATAAGAGAAGAGAAAGAGAAGATGGAAATGAGTGAGGTAGAGAGAAGGAAGAGAGAAAGAAGAGAGATTAGAGGGAAGAGATAGAGGTCACACAAAAACAAGAAAAATAAATAAAATCAGAAAAAAAAGGAAATAAACAAAAGGAAAAATTAAAATATTAAACTTTAAGAGAATATTCATGAGCATTTAAGAAAAGTGAAGTTGATCCCTCATAAAACAAGAGTATTCAAAATTACAAATGATTAACTTTAAAATAAAATGTACATATAGATTAAAATATTTTAAATTTTAATTAAAATTTCATGTAACTATAAAAGATTTATAAAACAAATTTCTAAAAAATCTAGATTATTATATCTTATAATACATTAAACCTCTTGATTTTTATCTTATTTTAGATCAAAGTTTCCAACGCATTTGAAAACTATCCAAACCTAATCATTTTTTTATTTTAAAACCTACCAATTAATAATAAATCAATTTTTAAAAAATGTTACAAGTTTGAATATTGTTAATTACTTGATTGAATAACGAAGTGATTTTTTTTCTTCATCTTGTTATTGAACAACAACATAAACCAATGTTATTAATTTTGAAATTAGATTAAGGATTGCCTTCCATCAGTCAACCAAATCATCTATGTGAAGGGTGCTTACTTGGGAAGCAGTGTCGAAAGAGCTTTTTGAAGGAGGCTTCGTCAAGAGCCAACAAGCTGCTCGAGCTCATACATACAGATGTTTGTGGACCATTGAAGCCAAGCTCACTCTGTAAGAGTAATTACTTTCTCCTCTTCATAGATGATATTTCAAGGAAGACATGGGTATATTTTCTTAAGCAAAAATCGGAGGTGTTCGGAGTCTTCAAGAAGTTCAAGGCCAGTGTAGAGAAAGAAAGTGGACGCGAGATCAAAGCCATGAGATCTGATAGAGGTGGAGAGTTCACTTCTAAAAAATTCCAAAAATTTTGTGATCATAATGGAATTCGACGTCCTTTAACCGTTCCTAGAAGCCCGCAACAAATGGAGTAGCCGAAAGGAAGAATAGAACCATTCCCAACATGGAAAGAAGCATGCTCAAGAGTAAGAAGATGCCAATTAAAGGATTTTTGGGCCGAAACTGTGGCAACTGCTATCTACCTTCTAAACCGTTCGCCAACAAAAAGCGTGTAGGGAAAGACATCGCAAGAAGCATGGAGTGGAAGAAAGCCTGGGATCTCTCATCTCAAAGTGTTTGGAAGTATAGGTTGTGCGCATATCCATGATGAGAAGAGGTCAAAGCTTGACGAAAAAAGTGAGAAGCTCATCTTCATTGAGTATGATTCTAATTCTAAAGGCTATAAAATTTATAATCCGAACAATAAAAAGACCATCATTAGTCGTGATGTGGAGTGCAACGAATAAGAAGAATGGAATTGGGTCTACAAGACGAAAACTACAACTTACTTCCCAACTTGATTGAGGACGAAGAAATGGAGCAACCAAGGATGGAGCAAGAAAGACAAGAGACTATTACTCCCCCAACTTTACTGACCGCATGTCAACAAGAAAAACCATTTTCAATTGAAATTTTAAGCGAAAGAGTACCATGCTTCAGGAGCTTGCAAGAACTTTATGAGGTAACGGAGAATCAAGATAATCTCACTTTGTTTTGTCTCTTTGCTGATTGTGAGCCAGTGAGTTTTCAAGAAGCTGTCTAAAGCAAGAAGTGCATAGATGCAATGGATGAAGAAATCAAGGCGATTGAGAAAAATAAAACGTGGGAGTTAACCTCACTTCCGAAAGGGCATAAGGCGATTGGTGTGATGTGGGTCTACAAAGCTAAAAAAAATGCCAAAGGAGATGTTGAAAGATACAAGGCACGATTAGTGGAAAAAGGCTATAGTCAACAACCAGGAATCGATTATGACGAGGTATTTGCTCCCGTTGCTCGCTTGGAATCTGTTAGACTATTTCTTTGGCAGCTCAAAACATGTGGAGCATACACCAAATGGATGTAAAGTTAGCATTTTTTTTAATGGATTACTTAAAGAAGAAGTATACATCGAGCAACTAGCAGGGCACAAGGTCAAAGGACAAGAGGGCAAAGTATTGAAGCTAAAAAAGACACTTTATGGGCTAAAGCAAGCACCACAAGCTTGGAATAGTTGAATTGACAAGTACTTCCAAAAGAATGGTGTCATTAAGAGTTTTCACAAACATGCATTATATGTCAAAATCAAAGATAGTGATATTCTAATTGTATGCTTGTACGTGGATGACCTAGTCTTCACTGGAAATATTCCAAGCATGTTTGAAGTGTTTAAGAAAGTGAAGAAGAAGGAGTTTGAGATGACTGACATTGAACTGATGGCATACTACCTTGACATTGAAATCAAGCAAAGCAAAGAAGGAATTTTCATCACCCAAGAAGGTTATGCAATAGAGATGTTGAAGAAATTCAAGATGAAGGATTGCAAGCCTATCAACACCCCAATGGAATGCGGAGCCAAGCTATCCAAGTATGGTGATGGAGAAGAGATTGATACAACATCTTTCAAGAGCTTAGTAGGAAGTCTACGCTACTTGACATGCACGAGGCCTGATATTCTCTTTGCTGTTGGGTTTGTTAGTCGCTACATGGAGTCTCCAACTACCACGCATTTAAGAGAATTCTTTGTTATATTAAAGGTACTATTGACTTTGGCTTGTTTTACTCACCATCTAATGACTACAAACTTGTTGGACATTGTGATAGCGATTGGGCTGGAGACATGGATGATAGAAAAAGCACCATCGGGTTTGTGTTCTTCATGGGAGATACTGCTTTCACATGGATGTAGAAGAAACAACCTATTGTCACTGCGTCTACTTGTGAAGCTGACTATGTCGCTACTACATCATGTGTCTGCCACGCTATTTAGCTAAGGAATTTGTTGAAGGAGTTGAATATGCCACAAAAGGAACCAACTAATATTTATGTTGACAACAAATTTGCAATAGCATTAGCATAGAATCCAGTCTTCCATGACAGAAGCAAGCATATTGATACACATTATCATTATATAAGGGAATGCATCGCAAGAAAGGAGGTGCATATAAAGTATGTGAAGTCTCAAGAATAAGGTGCAGATATCCTCACCAAGCTACTCAAAAATGAATACTTCGTCAAGATGAGAAGATTGCTTGGAGTTACAAAAGTCAAGTTTAAGGGGGGTGTTGAATAATAATTAACTTGATTTAGGTCTATTGGGCTCAGTTGTTAAATGACCCAATATCTAGAAATATCCAAGTGATATTTAGCCCAAAATTTAGAATAGTCCACTCTAGATATCTCCATAAAAATATCTAGAGAATAGTTGTATCTAGAAACCACCATCATAAATATCTAAGCTAAAAGAGTGTGGAGGATTCTAGAGAATGATTTGTAGTCATTAGATGAGAATTGTGTTGGCACAATCCTAGCCATTGGTTAAGGAGGCGCTACTAGTATAAATAGGAAAGTTGTCCACCATTTTGTATCAAGCCAAGAGAAAAAGAGTTGTGTAATAATAAAGTGTTATTTTCCTCCAAATCTTTCTAAAGCTTTCATTTTCTCAAATATTCTCCTTCCAACACTATGCTTATCCAACTCACTCCACTTTCTTAATTATTATTTTTCCTTTTTTCCTATGTTTGCGAAAATTGAATTTTATTTACTTCTTGGTACCTATCTCTTTGTAGGTGAATGGTGTTGCTTAGTTACACAGTGATATATTAAAGTCAGAATTATTTGTAAATTATGTTTCAATATGGCCAACAAAGTTCCAAAATAAAACCAATGGGATTACACCTAGAAGATGGCTCCAACTTTGCAACCTTGAGCTAAGCGGGATAATCACCAAGTGGTTAAAAACTGATAAATGGGAAACCAATCTTGACTTATTAACAGGTCTCCGACAGGTAAGTACCCAAATGCTTATTCTCTACAGTAATTGATTCGTGGTACTTGTTCACTACAATATTCTAACATTAAATTCCTGGTGTGTTTTTTACCTGTAGTTTGCTGAGAATGAAGAGCTGCAAGCAGAATGGCTGTCTGCCAAGATGGCTAGTAACGGTGCTTGGCACAAAATGTTTTGCAGGTGACATGGGAGAGCATTGACCCAGATAGTCTGTTTGATATTCAAGTCAAGCTTATCCATGAATACAAGAGGTAGCTACTTAACATTCTTGGTGTGATTTATAGATACAAGAAGCTAAAGGTATGAGAAATAGCCTTTTTTTTTTTTTTAAGACAACCTGTTGTTTGGTAGGGTAAGTTTGTGATATGCCAATCTTTCTAATATACCATTATTTTGTTTTACGACTTTTATCCCATATTCATGATGAGTCATGATCACCTGTGTCCTTATCCTCATACCAGAGTAGCTATTTTAACATTTTATTTTTTGCACAGTAATAGTAGCAACATCTGTGTCTCATACAAATTCATCAACACTGTCTAGTATAGTATTTCATCTGCTTTAGTCTAGGAGATACAAATATATTGTCAGATGTATTTTTAAAATTAACCAAGTATTATACAAAATATATGCTCTATGTTGAAGATAATGGTTATAACTTTAATAGGAGATGAACCCTGAAGAACGTAAAAAAACTACTCCGTGCACAGTGATGATTGGAGGAAAGGCGTTTGCAACATACACAAATGCTATCAGGATAGTCAGGCTGGTGAATGATGTGGGTGTCGTTGTCAACAGTGACCTGATATGCATACATGCCTACTGCATGAACACAAAAGCAATTCTCTTAAACCCGATCCTTGATTTGAATAGTGCCGTCGTCACCATTTTTTATATAGTTTAAACCCAATCCTGGATTTGAAGAGGCAACGAAGTTTATTAGGAGGGGGTGTGTGGAAGCTATGATTATAATCCATTGCTCTAGTCTTTGGAAGGAAATTATGGTGATGGTCGTGGTGATTACTTTCTAGTTGGTCATGACCAGGGGCGGAGCCAAAAAGTAAATCAAGGGGGGGGGGCACTCAAAAGTTCAAATACATATCCAGAAAAATAATTACAATGCCATCCTTCTAGGCCTTATTTTTTGGAATTCCTTCATAATTGCCTTATTATCAATGCTTTCAAATACATCTTTTCAATATAAGGCACTAAACAATCATTCAACCATTCATCCCCCACCCAATTACGAAGTGCAGTCTTGATGTATTTCATAGCTGAAAATGTTCTTTCCACAGATGCAGTTGCTATAGGAAAAGTTAATGCTAACTTTACAAGTAAATAAACCAAAGGATACACAATATGTTTTTTTCTTTTCAACCATCCTCTTGGTTTGCAAATTCAAGAAATCAGGATCACTTTGCACAACAACAATATACGTGTCAACACCAAAAATGGAATTAGAACCAAAGAGGAAATTCACAAACAGAATAATACACTTCAGCTAGAGAAAACGGTAAAACAAAAACTAAACCAAAAGTGCCATTTTTTTAACCACAGACACATGCAAGTTGGATTTAGGGGAAGGGAGGGACTAATTCCCCTGCTCAAAGTTTGAAATCCTGTTAAGATAGATGTCCATATACTAAAACAAAATTGACTATATAAGAAACAAATAAACTAAACAAAACTACAGAGAAGCAAGTACAGTTACAAAATTCGCTAAAAACCCATCTTAGTCAGCTCAAGGTCAAAGTTTAATTTGAAATCCAAAATCTCGGCCCCGGGAAGTGAAATTTTTATTCATAAGCTACATAAAAGAAAGGGCATTAGGATATGATTTTAACTAGATCTGAAAGCCATTAACACATATTCCACAACAACTAAAGAAACAAAGTGCAGTTCATATTCATGTAAAAGCTTTTGGGGAAACATAGATCATAGATCAACCCAGTTGAGGAAAAACCAAAGCAAAGCAACTAAGAAGTGCAAGATCTGAAATTGAATGATGCAATCTACGATTTGATAAAAAAATCCACAACAATAGAATAGAGGGAAAAGTAAAGTACCATGAGAAGTAGAAGAGCAGAGAGAGATGTGAACGAGTTGAGAATTAAGGATTGAGTTGTGATTTTATAGGATGATGCCCGTGCCGAGCTCGAACCATAGTAGGGCCTCCGAGGGGGGAGCAAGAACAAGTATACCTCGTCACAAAAGGGTCGTCAATAAATGGCTGGGAAGAGGAGTTAGGGTTAAAAAGAGGGAAGATAAATTGGATAAGGGAGTTAAAAGGTTTTTTTGTTTTTTATTTCAAAGACGGATTTTAAAAAATCGTTCAGGATCATTTGATTTCGCTGGTTTCTAAGACGGTTGTATAAAAACCGTCGTAAAACACTTGGTAAATGATTTATGTTATTTACAAAATTGTCACCGTGTGATATTCTAAGACGATTTTTGGAGAACTGTCTTAGAAGGTGCGTCATAAAAACCTATTTTTTTAGTATTGCACAACTGTTTCCTACAAATTAATTTCTTGCAATAAGCTTTGGTGCAACCAGATTTGTTGAAACAAATGAACAAAATATGATCCACTAATATTATAAACATTTGCAGTTCCAACACTTGGAGTCCCAATATTAGTAGTATTCAAAGCCAAACCAAATGACTCTAAAAATTTTGATTGATTTTGATTGGTTCAGTTCGGTTTTGATCGGATCTATAGATCTAAACTCGACCCAACCCGTACATGAACGATTTTGATCGATTCGGTTCGGTTTTGAGCCAAATACATAAATGGCCCAACCCAAAGTATTCGGATCGGTTTAGGACAATTCAGATTTACGGGTGACCTATACCCATGAACACCCTTAACTTTGGGAAGTCCAATTTACAAGACAAGAAGAATTCATAGACTGAGTTGATCAATTTTGGTGGACTATTAATATTGGGCTGATAAGATAATAACTAAGTCCACTTTCTATCATTTTATTTGTAATTTTTGTACTATTTTTTTGGCTGAATTTTTTGGTGACTTTTCATTTGTAAAATCGTACTATTTGGTAAATGCATATTAGTGGAAATTTATTATAGCATTTCAAGATTAACCTATAAATAGGGAACTCTTGTATTCTCCAATGAAATTTGAGAGTTTCCCTGTTGTGAGAGCTTTTCCTTTGTTCTTGGTTAAGAACTCAATAGTGTTGGTTCTACCAGCAGGTCGTGGTTAGGGTCACGCTCCTTTTGATAACTTTGGTTCTACCGACAGGTCATGGTTAGGGTCAAGTTCCTTTTTTTTATATCTGTTTTCAAGAAGATCCTAATTGTTCTCTTATCATTTGGTATCAAAGCTTTGATTCTTGAAATCAGGTGTTATCTATCCTTTGTGCTTTCTTTCTTCTTGTGTGTTTCCTTCTTTGTTTATTCTTTCCCTTTTGTTCAACTCTATATTATTGTTTCATCTTCGAAACCTTTGTTCTAATTCTGAGTCTATTATTCTTTTCTGAATTGTATTTATCATCAATATCTTTTTGTCTTTTCTTTCATATATATACTATCAAAAAAACAAGTTGTGCAAAAAAATGTAAGGAAAAAAAGAAAGTAGGAAAAAAGAAAAAAAATACATTTGTTTACAATTTGAAAAAAAAATCCAAAAACAAAAGTGTGACTATTGGTCTTATTTTCTTCTTGTTCTATCAATCTTCCTTTGATTTTATTCTCCTTAAAAACAAACACTTTTCTTAAATTCCTTATTCCTTGTCCTCTACTTGTTCTTATTCACTGAAGTTCTCATTGATTCCTTGTTCTGTCTTGTCGTGTATAATAAACCCCAAGGTTCTTACTTAAGAGCTCATAAGGAGAAGTTGATTGGTAAAAGGTAAGAGTGGAGAGACTATTAGTGGGAAAGAGCCAAAATGAGTGAAATACAAGTGAAAAAAAATTATTGAGTGTAAGCACGTGAGAAAGTGTTTGTGTGAGGATATTAATTTTTCCATTTACGATCACTTATAACACAAATTTTGCAGCAATTTTAATCATAAGTGGAGAAGAAGGAGTGGATCTCAAGTTTTTTGTCAAAGTTGTTAATGAACAATTTCAAGCTTTAAACTTGAGATTGGATAGTTTACAATCTCCATTCAGATCTAGAAGTCATAGACAATCAACTTCAGAAGAAGAAAGGGAAAAGGAGTATTCAGATGCAAGAAGTCATGGAAGAAGGCGAAGAGGTGAACCAAGAAGAGATAATCATTTGGGGAGCATTAAGATGGCAATCCTTATGTGTCAAGGTAAAAACGATCCTAAGTTGTACTTGGAGTGGGAGAGAAGGGTTGAACATGTGTTTGATTGCCATAATTATTTTGAGGAAAACAAAGGTTAAACTAGTTGTTGTTGAATTCACCGATTATGCTAGTATTTGGTGGGGTCAACTTGTGACTAGTAGGCGCATGAATGGGGAAAGGCCTATTAGTAGATGGAAGGAGATGAAGACTGTCATGCGAAGGAGATTTGCACCTAGCCATTGTCATAGGGTTTTGCACAGAAAATTGAAAACTTGATAAGTGCCACATTTCAGTAAAAGTAGGATTACAATATGGCACTTATCCGTTATTTTAATTGATTTAGTCACAAGATAACCCTAGAAACCTAGTCAAATGATGATTATGTAAAGATAAGTCATGCTTTTATGTTTTGAGAAGATTTCGTCCAATCGAATGTTTTAAATTTTGCTAGGTTTGAAGGTTACGGAAGAGCCAAGCTTACGAAAATAGGAGCATGGAGTGAACTAAGCAAAGGAAGAAGCCTCAAACAGCAAACCAGGCCCAACAGACACTAAGGCCCAACAATTCCTTCATGGCTAAGCATTAAGCTCGCCCAGGGGGCCAGAATATGCCTAAATCACTCGCCTGGGCAAGTTCAAGTTCCAAGAAAGCAGCCTTAGCTCGCCCAGGCGCCCTATGCATGAAGGATTTGGTGGCCTGGGCGACCAGACCAAGAAGGAGACCCCTCCCTATAAATATGGAAGAAAATTTGAGGCAGAGGCATCATTCTTCACTTCTTTTCTCTCCCAAGGCACCAACTTAGTCTTGTTTCTTGCTTTCTTAGTTCCTAAGTGAGTGTAGAACTTAGGGAAGTGAGGAAGAGTGAATTGTGTAAGGAGATTCTGTCGAAGAGAGGGTCGTTGACGAGCTTAGTCGGTGATTCTCTCAAGGAGGTTCTGCCCATGTTTGCTTAAACTTCCCTAAGAAGAGGAAAGGAACATTCTGAGAAGATGTGTGACCCAAGAAGAGGCAAGGAACATTCTGTGGCACTGTCACAATTCACCATATGGGGGGCATTATAATGGAGAAAGAACTGTTGCAAAGGTTCTGCAAGCAGGTTTCTATTGGCCAACATTGTTTAAAGATGCCCATGAATATGTACAGAGATGTGATAGCTGCCAAAGGACTGGAGGAATATCAAAAAGGAATGAAATGCCCTTACAAAATATCTTAGAAGTTGAAACTTTTGACTGCTGGGGAATTGATTTTATGGATCCATTTCCATCTTCTTACACCAATGAATATATCTTGTTAGCAGTAGACTATGTGACCAAATGGGTTGAAGCAGTAGCTGTACAAAAAGCCGAGTCAAAAACAATTATCCGCTTCTTGAAAAGAAATATTTTTGCTAGGTTTAGAGGATCCTATTTCTGCAATGCTCAACTTCATAAAGTCCTTCAGCACTATGGTGTTTGTCACAAAGTAGCTTCTCCTTATCACCCACAGACAAATGGGCAAGCTGAAGTTTCCAACAGAGAAATTAAAAGAATTCTAGAGAAGACAGTTTCTCAGTCACGCAAGGATTGGTCCCAAAAACTTGATGAAGCTTTATGGGCATATAGGACTGCTTTTAAAGCACCTACTGGGCTTACTCCGTTTCAGTTAGTTTATGGAAAATCCTGCCATTTACCGGTAGAGTTGGAGCATAAAGCTTTTTGGGCCTTAAAATTCTTTAATTTTGATACTAACCTTGTAGGTGATAAAAGGAAGCTACAATTACACCAACTGGAAGAAATGAGGCTCTCAGCTTATGAGAATTCAAAGCTTTATAAAGAAAAAGTTAAATTTTATCATGATAAAAAGCTTGTGAAAAGAAATTTTCATCCTGGACAAAATGTTTTGTTATTTAATTCTCGACTGAGATTATTTCCAGGAAAGCTGAAGTCTAAATGGTCCGGACCTTTCATCGTGAAGGAAGTCATGTCACATGGAGCTGTGACACTCGAGGACCCCAGTACAAAAAGGACTTGGACTGTCAATGGAAGCAGGCTCAAACCATATCTAGGTGGTGAATTTGAAAGGCTCACCACAGTGATACAACTTCAAGACATTTGAGCTGTTATGCGTCCAGCTAATACAACGTAAAAGAAGCGCTTCTAGGAGGCAACCTAGTGAGGCACGTTTGTTTAAAATCTTTATATAAATAAATGCTGCAGGATTCTAGTTCATTCCAAGACCCACTCCAAAGAGCACAAAGAGCATAGCCTGGGGATAGGCTAAATTTTTCAGCAGGGGGGGAGGTAGCAGACGCAGCAGACAAGCTGGACAAGACCTGGCAGCATGTTTCATGGATCTTCAAAATATGTGACAATCCTTTTGACTTATTTATCGCTTCTTTTTAGCTTTTATCGCTTTCTTTTTAGCTTCTTACATATTTTGGGTTGCATATAGCTTATGTTGGAGCGGTGCATAGTTAGACAATATTTTTGGGAATGTGAACTAGAAAAACACTTTTTGATAAAGTTACACTTTTTGCATATAACATAATTTTGTAAATAAAATAGTAACTTAGGACAAAATTTTTTGGGTAAAAATAGAAAATTTTTCTTGATATATGGTGGTTTGAAAAGAATCAACTGAAAATATTTTGAAACTTCTTTTAAAGATCAGAACCACAAAAATGAAGTTTTTGTAGGAAACCTTGAGAAATGAAAAACAAAAATAAATGGTCTTTTCAGAAAAATCAAAATCAAGGTAAAAGTCTTTTTGCATGGAAATTGATAAATAACTTCAGTGGGAAACAAATGATTTGGTTGAAAACATGAAAACAGACCTTAAGCTCAAGTGAGTGTGTGCATCTAAACAGACATTATACACAGAGAGATCTCACTGATATAATCTATAGTAATTTTTGCATGAATTTCTAATTGTTATAAGCATATGATTCATGGATATGATTTAGGCTGTCTTTCTTTTTGATCATATTATTAGCCACTAGCCAAAAAGCTATCCCAAATATATCAAATGATTTATCCTTAGCAAACCCCTTTGAGCCTAAACAGTAATATTTGATTGAAACCCTAAACCTAGGATAGGAAATTCCATACCCTACCTAAGGTTAGGAGAGCAAAAAGGGAATGAGTTGTTATGGAAGAATTTTTGTGGATAGGTATGTTATGAAAAGAATTTTAGTAGTGGTTATATGCTATTCATGTGAAAAAGAAAAAGAAAAGAAAAAGAAAAAGGAAATAAAATTCCTTGAAAAAGAAAAGTTGGGTGAAAATGATAAAAATAAGATGTCTTGGAAAAAGAAAAGGAATAGGAAGTAAAAGATCTAATTGTCTATATTTCTAGCTTACTCTCCTAGTCCTAAGGTCTTTTGAATATCTAGAAAAACCAAGATTTCTTTCTAACCAAGCCCAGCCATAAAAGACCTAATGATCCATAATGAGTATGTATTATAATTTGATGGGAAATGAACTGCAAATTTTACCTATGATATATCAGTGATGGATGTGAGAGTAAACACTTACCTTTAGGAGAATTAAACACTTATTGAGAGGTTTTCCTCTGTTTGATATCAGTCAAATGTTTCCTCTGAGGTCTTTTTGAAATGAAGTGTAAATTTGACTTTAACCTCATTTTGATTTCATGAAAATCCATCAAAATGTTTTCTCAAAGTATCAAGGTTAACTACTTTTTGAAAAATCTGTTCTGATCAAAGATTAAGTTGATTATTGTCAAAGCATGATATCTTTACCTTTGCTTGAGGACAAGCAAGTTTCTAGCTTGGGGGGAGTTGATAAGTGCCACATTTCAGTAAAAGTAGGATTACAATATGGCACTTATCCATTATTTTAATTGATTTGGTCACAAGATAACCCTAGAAACCTAGTCAAATGATGATTATGTAAAGATAAGTCATGCTTTTATGTTTCAAGAAGATTTCGTCCAATCGAATGTTTTAAATTTTGCTAGGTTTGAAGGTTACGGAAGAGCCAAGCTTGCGAAAATAGGAGCATGGAGTGAACTAAGCAAACGAAGAAGCCTCAAACAGCAAACCAGGCCCAACAGACACTAAGGCCCAACAATTCCTTCATGGCTAAGCATTAAGCTCACCCAGGCGGCCAGAGTATGCCTAAATTGTAATACCTTGAATTTTAAGCATGTGATTAAGCCATGATTAAGAGTAATAAACGTGCTTTAGAATCCCTAAAGAGAAAAGCTTAAGAAAAGAAGGAGAAAACAGATTCGAACAAGTGGCGCTAACCGCGTGGAGTCTGGTGCTAACCGCGCGGGATGCATAAAACAGGCCAATGCTTTCAGCCATCGCACGCTATTAGCGTGGGTACGGCGCTAACAATGTGGGTTGTTCGAACCAGTGGCGCGGTCAGCGCGGGAAGCCTGGATCAGGCCAATTCTTGCGGCCAGTTCACGCGATCCGCGTGGGGTACGACGCTGATGGCGCGGGCCATTCGAGGTATGGTGCGATCCGCGCGGCTCGTGGCGCGAACCGCGCGGGACCTCGGGCAGACTTTTATAAATAGCTTCATTTGGACTAAAATTGAAGGGAAAAAGAGAGGAAGAGAGAGAAGGAAGCCAATGTTGAGAGAGAGAGCTTTGTATCTTCTTCATTACTCATCTAAACACCTCCGACCCAACTGAGAAAGTGTTCAGAGCCTCGAGATAAGCTAGATACCCAGCTTTATTCTCGAAAAGAGGCGATAAACGGTGAGATCGAGTTTGCTCAGAGCGTCCTTGGAATCGAAGAATTAGAGGCAAAGGAAGCTTTGTTTGAGCGATCTGCCTTAGGGAAAGTGATTCCCTGGTGTGTCTAGGCTACACAGAGGTAAGAAACTCGAGCTTTAGCCGTTGATTCTGTGTTTGGGTTTTGGTTGATTTTTTGAATACCTTGAGAGGTGTTTTTGAAGGTGTTAGAGCCGTGATTAGGCTCGGACTCTATAGAGTTTTATGTTCAGAGGGTTGTTCTGATGAAGTTAGAGCCTTGAATCATCATTATTGATGAAGTTTGATTTTGGCTCTGAGTATGTATGAGCAGAGATAAAAGGCCAGTGATATGACTATTATGAACCTTAGGGCAGTTAACAAGTCGCTCATGAAACAGTATAGATGCTGTTTGTAAGTTGATATTGATGTTAATGAGAAGTTGGATATTGGGAAGGCTAAAGCAGGGATATGCTTGATATTAGCCTGATCAGAGTCTTAGTTGAGGCTCTGGAGCCGTGTGTAGGCTGAGTAGGATCCTTGTGAGGGTCTGAGAATCACTTGTGAAGTGATTTATTATATGTTATGTAGAAAGGATTATAGTTTCCTTTCGTTCTAACGGCTTAGGACCATACTTGATGAGTTATATGCTTGTTCTTATGTAGGACGTGAGCTTGATAGCTCTGGTGGCATTGACCATGAGGCCGGGAGAGCCGGTGATCTGTCTAGAGCAGGTAAGCTCTTGGTTCTTGTTTGTGCATCCTTTGCTGAGTTCCACCATTATCCTATTATGGTGATGGTTCTGTGTAATGTTATACATGTATATGTGAAAATTGTGTATTGTGACTGGATGCTGAATGTTGTGTTGTACCCTGTGAAAGGGGAATGAATGTACATTGATATATGATGCTTGTTTTGTGAGCTACGTCCTAAGATTGGGTGATTGATATGTATGGCCATGATTTGCCTAGCTGATTACCTGCATGGTTGATTGTTGTATCCTATTGTAGTAGGATAGATGACTTGAGATTGAGAAAGACCTGGTGAGAGATGTGCCTGTGATATGGAGGTAGCCTCCTGCAGGGAGATGTTCCCATATACACAGAGGTAGCCTCCTCAGGCAATTGTATTATGATAGAGGATGAGATGTTCCTGTGATATATAGATGAAGCCTCGTGAGTAGAGATGTACCTATACACACAGAGGTAGCCTCATTAGAAGGAGATGTACCTGATATATAGATGAAGCCTCGTGATAGAGATGTTCCTATATATTCAGAGGGAGCCTCCGATAGGTATGTACAGGCAGGAGATGTACCTAGTATATAGAGGTAGCCTCCCTGGGTGGAGATGTTCCTATATACCTAGATGTAGCCTCTGCATGATAGTTATGAATATGATGCATGGCTATATGCCATGAGTTTAGCCTGATTGTGGTCAGGTAGAGATGCATTGTTTGTGCATGAGTAGTGATGAGTGATTTACTGATTGTTGTCAGATGAATACATATTGATGATACTCTGATGTTGATATGGAATTGTGTTGATATACTATTTTCATGTATATGTGTATGGAAGTGAACCAGGGAAAGGAAATACCTTCAAGGGCCCTGAGTTTACTGGGATTTTATATCTCACCCCTTGTGTGGGGCTTATGTTTTTCAGGTGATTCCTCAGGAGGAGCAGATAGGTCCCAAGGCAAGAAGCCTATGCAGGGATAGCTGCTATTTGTAAACCTTAGGCTTAGATGACATGAGCATGTGGCTCTGATGTTTTGTATTTTGCCTTTGGTTTTGATTTTGTTGTACCCTGAGGGGATATTTGTACAGTTTTGTACTTGTACAGAGACTTTATGTATATTCACCATACTATCATGTACAGTGTATGATGGTGACATTTGATGATGTCACTTTTAGTATATGCTTCCAAACTGCTTAAACTCTGATTAATTATATGTTTGATTGTGGTTTATGTTTAGTAATGACCCTTGTTGATGAGGGGGCGTTACATTATGGTATCAGAGCAGTTTTGAAAGGGAAGCACTGTACATATGGTGAATTGTGTGTTTTGTCTGATGTTCTAGGAGTTCATTATGGTAATTGCATGTGTGGCTGTAAGAGAGTGAGCCTGATCAACTTACCCTTTTTATGTGATATGTGCAGTACCATGGTGAGGACCCGGAACCAGGATGGTGTGGCGGGTGCAGATGAACACCCTGACCCAGTGATAGCAGCCTTGACCGCTATGCAGCAGGAGATAGCTGCAAGCAGGCAGGCTAATGAGGCCTTGATGAAGGCCAATGAGGAGTTGATGGCTGAGTTGAGAGCTCGACGTAGGGATGATTCTCCACATCCTGTTCCTGAGGGCGAGGATAGTCGCCAGATAGGTGGAGTTAGTCATCGTGCTGAGGGTCACAGCCATCTCAGAGGAGGACCTTCACAGTCATATGTGGAGGAGGAGACTGTGGCTAGAGGGAGGATGCTTACAACTTTCCGTAAGCATGATCCTCCAGTGTTCCGTGGAGATTATGATCCAGTGGTGGCAGCTCGGTGGTTGCAGTCATTAGAGAAGATATTCACCATGATGGAGTGTTCAGACCATCACAGACTTCTCTATGCCACCTATATGCTTCATGGAGATGCTCATGAGTGGTGGATTACCACATCAGAGTTGATGAGGAGCTAGGGAGAGGCTATCACCTGGCAGGCTTTTGAAGCCCAGTTCCTGGACAGATACTTTCCTAGAGACGCCAGAGAGCAGAAGCAGGCGGAGTTTGAGACTCTTGTCCAGGGACAAATGTCAGTTGACGAGTATTTGGCTAAGTTCAACGAGTTAGCCAAATATGCTCATTTCAGGAGGGAGTTACCTGAGACTGACATACATGCAGCTAAGTTCCAGAGGGGACTTAGAGAGGACATTGAGGAGAGGATAGCTGGCAGTGGGTCCAGAGATCTGGGGAGTCTGGTCAGACAGTGCAGGCAAGTGGAGGATATGATCAGGAGACGGAGTGGTAGTCATCCTATTCCTCCTAGTAGACCTGATACGAGGAGATCTGGTGGTGCAGGCCCAGCCGGGAGGGGCAAGGGCAGAGGTCTGAGAGCTTATTCCTCTTCAGACAGGTTCAAGAGGAGCCAGAGAGATAGGCCACAGAGACCAGGTCCAAGTCCCAGATGTGCTACTTGTGGGAAGACTCACTGGGGTGCGTGCCATACCGGCATGTTGGTGTGCTACAGATGTGGCAAGCCTGGCCACTTTGCTAGACAGTGTCTGCAGGCCAGAGATCAGGTCATAGCTGCTCCTGTGATCTCAGTAGCACCTACCACAGGCCGGATTTACACAGTTGATGCGAGGGAGGCAGCTAGATCTCCAGATTTGATCAGAGGTACGATTTTGATTGGTATGTGTGATGTGAGAGTTTTGTTTGATTCTGGAACCACTCATTCGTTTATCAGTGATCACACTGCTATAGGACTGAACTTGCCTATGTTCAGACTTCCTTCTCCCATGGAGGTGACCACAGCCTCTAGAGAGCAGTGCAGAGTGGAGATGTGTTGTAGAGATGTGCACTTTCTGTATGATGACAGAGAGTACAGTATGGACCTTTATTGTTTATCTATGCCTACCCTTGAGATTATTTTGGGTATGGATTGGTTGACCAGATATGGTGTTATGCTGGATTGTTGTCGTAAGAGAGTAGTTGTGCCTTCAGATGATATTAGCCTGAGTTCAGTGGCATTCCTTTCAGTGTTACAAACTCGTAAGGAGCTGAGAGGAGGAGCTCAGGGGTATCTGTTGTTGAGTTCAGCGGTGGAGAGACAGGGAGTGGATATTTCTGAGATCCCGGTGGTAGGCGAGTTTGTTGATGTGTTTCTTGAGGAGATTACACAGCTTCCACCGGACAGGGGGATAGAGTTCTCCATTGATTTGGTTCCAGGTGTGGGACCCATATCCATAGCTCCTTACCGCATGTCTCCTTTAGAGTTAAAGGAGTTGAAGGCACAGCTTGAGGACTTGTTGTCCAAAGAGTTTATCAGACCGAGTGTGTCACCATAGGGAGCACCGGTCCTCTTTGTGAAGAAAAAGGACGGGAGTATGAGACTCTGTGTTGATTACAGGCAGTTGAATAAGGTTACTATTAAGAATAAGTATCCTCTGCCTCGTATTGATGATTTGTTAGATCAGTTGAGGGGAGCATATATGTTCTCCAAGATAGACCTGAGATCCGGATACCATCAGATTCGGATTAAGCCCGGCGATGTTCCGAAGACGGCTTTTAGGTCGAGGTATGGACATTATGAGTTCCAGGTCATTCCTTTTGGTCTGACTAATGTGCCTGCAATGTTCATGGATTATATGAACAGAGTTTTCAGACCATACCTGGATCAGTTTGTGGTTGTGTTTATAGATGATATACTAATTTATTCCAGGAGTCAGGAAGAGCATGCTGAGCACCTTAGACTTGTTTTGCAGATTCTGAGAGATCATCAGTTGTATGCTAAATTCTCTAAGTGTGAGTTTTGGCTTTCAGAGGTGAAATTTCTGGGCCATGTGATCTCTGCAGAGGGTGTATCAGTAGATCCTAGTAAGGTGGATGCTGTGATGTCTTGGGAGAGGCCCAAGAGTGTTTCAGAGGTCCGTAGTTTCCTTGGTCTTGCAGGATACTACAGGAGGTTCATTCAGGGGTTTTCACAGATGGTATTACCCTTGACTCGTCTTACTAGAAAGGGTAACCCCTTTGTATGGACCCATGAATGTGAGGAGTGCTTTCTGAGTTTGAAAGAGAAGTTGACCACAGCTCCGGTGTTGATTCTTCTTGATCCTGAGGGATGTTTTGAGGTATACTGTGATGCTTCTAAGAGAGGTTTGGGTTGTGTGCTGATGCAAGAGAAGCGGGTTGTTGCCTATGCTTCCAGACAGTTGAAGCCACATGAGGAGAGTTATCCTACCCATGATTTAGAGCTTGCAGCGATTGTATTTGCTCTAAAGGTATGGAGGCATTACTTGTATGGTGCCTAGTTGGTGGTGTTCAGTGACCACAAGAGTCTCAAGTATCTGTTTGATCAGAAGGAGTTGAATATGAGACAGAGGCGATGGATGGAGTTCCTCAAGGATTATGATTTTGAGTTGAGATACCATCCAGGCAAGGCAAATGTTGTAGCTGACGCCTTGAGCAGGAAACATTTGAGTGTTGCCTGCATGATGATCTCTGACAGTGAGTTGATTGAGCAGTTCAGAGATATGCATTTGACCGTGACTGAGGGTACCAGTGGTCTTGAGCTGAGAAGGACCAGAGTTGATATTGAGCTAATTCAGAGGATCAAAGAAGCTCAGAAACAGGATGATTCTATGATAGACCTGTTGGGCCGACGAGAGTTTCACTGGGAGCCTGATGATTTGATGATGTACCAGGACCGTATTGTGGTGCCTAAGGGCGAGATGGTTGATGCAGTTCTGATTGAGGCCCATAAAGGCCAGTTTAGTATTCATCCGGGTGCTACCAAGATGTATCAGGATCTCAGGAGGAGATTTTGGTGGCCAGGGATGAAGAGAGACATAGCTGAGTATGTGACCAGATGTTTAGTATGTCAGAAGGTCAAGATTGAGCATCAGAGATCGTCAGGTTTGCTTCAGCCATTACAGATTCCTGAGTGGAAATGGGACAGCATTTCCATGGATTTTGTAGTTGGGCTGCCGAGGACTCAGACTGGATGTGATTCCATCTGGGTGATTGTTGATAGACTGACCAAGTCTGCTCATTTCTTGCCTGTGAGGACTGACTACACTGCAGAGAAGCTGGCTCAGCTATATGTTAGAGAGATTGTCAGACTGCATGGGGTTCCTGAGAGTATTGTCAGTGACAGAGATCCTAAGTTCACTTCCAGGTTTTGGGGTGCACTTCAGAAGGCGTTTGGGACCCAGTTGAGACTCAGTACAGCTTATCACCCTCAGACAAATGGTCAGACTGAGAGGACCATCCAGACTCTAGAGGATATGCTGAGAGCCTGTGCTTTAGAGCAGGGTGTCAGATGGGATAGATATCTACCTCTGGTGGAGTTCTCATATAATAACAGTTTTCATGCGAGCTTGGGCATGGCTCCTTATGAGGCCTTGTATGGCCGTAGATGCAGGACTCCTGTTTGTTGGTCTGAGGTAGGTGAGAGGCAGTTGTTAAGACCTGATATGGTTCAGGAGACTTCTGAGCAGATCAGATTGATCAGAGATAAGTTGTTGAGAGCTCAGAGTCGACAAAAGAGTTTCTATGATCATAAACACAGGCCGCTACAATTTGAGGAGGGCGACCATGTGTTTTTGAGGCTGTCTCCAGTGACTGGTGTTGGACAGGCATTGGGTGTGAGGAAGCTTAGCCCTAGATTCATTGGTCCTTACCAGATACTTCTGAGGGTCGGACCAGTGGCGTATAGGCTAGCTTTACCTCCCCAGTTGTCAGGGTTACATGATGTGTTCCACGTGTCACAGCTTAGAAGATATGTATCAGATCCTTCACACATGGTGGAGCCTGACACTGTTCAGATCAGCGAGAATCTGACTTGCCCTACACGACCCGTAAGGATTTTGGACCGCACAGAAAAGATGATCAGAAGTAAGACCATTCCTATCATCAAGGTTCAGTGGGATGGCAGATCACCTGAGGAAGCGACTTGGGAACGGGAGCAGGAGCTGCTACAGCTGTATCCCGAGTTATGTGCCAGGTATGATCTTAATTTTGCAGAGAAAATTCTTAAAAAGGGGGGGTGTAATGTAATACCTTGAATTTTAAGCATGTGATTAAGCCATGATTAAGAGTAATAAATGTGCTTTAGAATCCCTAAAGAGAAAAGCTTAAGAAAAGAAGGAGAAAACAGATTCGAACGAGTGGCGCTAACCGTGTGGAGTCTGGCGCTAACCGCGCGGGATGCATAAAACAGGCCAATGCTTTCGGCCATCTCACGCTATTAGCGTGGGTACGGTGCTAACAACGTGGGTTGTTCGAACCAGTGGCGCAGCCAGCGCGGAAGTTGGCGCGGTCAGCGCGGGAAGCCTGGATCAGGCCAATTCTTGCGGCCAGTTCACGCGATCCGCGTGGGGTACGGCGCTGATGGCGCGGGCCATTCGAGGTATGGCGCGATCCGCGCGGCTCGTGGCGCGAACCGCGCGGGACCTCGGGCAGACTTTTATAAATAGCTTCATTTGGATGAAAATTGAAGGGAAAAAGAGAGGAAGAGAGAGAAGGAAGCCAATGTTGAGAGAGAGAGCGTTACATAAATCACTCGCATGGGCAAGTTCAAGTTCCAAGAAAGCACCCTTAGCTCGCCCAGGCGCCCCATGCATGAAGGATTTGGTGGCCTGGGCGACCAGACCAAGCAGGAGACCCCTCCCTATAAATATGGAATAAAATTTGAGGCAGAGGTGTAACGCCTCTATTTACCCTCTTGTGCTTGGTTTATTTTAGATAAAATATTGTGTTCACTTTGTATTGGAATCAAATTAGTTATAAATTTTTCACGAAAATCCTTTTTCTCTTTGCTTGCAAGTTTTGTGTAATTTATTTGTAACAAAAGCGACTTTCCCTCACCACGATCCATATAATTAT
Source organism: Glycine tomentella (assembly GCA_007407185.1). Lineage (NCBI taxonomy): Eukaryota > Viridiplantae > Streptophyta > Magnoliopsida > Fabales > Fabaceae > Glycine > Glycine tomentella. The sequence continues at coordinate 304,325 of PYAF01006053.1, read as the reverse complement.
AGTCCTTTAATACAAATGAAATTATTAAACAGTCCAGGTA
>PYAF01006053.1:290203-304185 GCA_007407185.1 Glycine tomentella | reverse complement strand
CTTATCACCTAATTAGTTAATCATTGGTCATTTAAAGGTATTCTATTCCATACTCAGGTTCCCACAAAATTTCTAAAATCATTTGGGCATTTTTGACCAAAAGGGTATTTTGGTAATTTCACCACTTACCCTAGGGGCAAAATGGTCATTTCCAAAAATGTTCAAGGTATCTCTGTATGTATCACCCTAAGGGTATTCTAATCATTTTCCAACCATCCAAGAGTATTTATAAAATGTCCTCCTTCAAATATCTTGTTAGAATACCTAGGGGCAATTTGGTCATTTCAAAATATCTAGGGGTATTTTCGTCCTTTTCCCTAATTTCTTCTGTACTGTCTCTAGTTAATGTCTTACCCCAATAATTGACTGTGATTCCAAAATTTTGGGGTGTTACAAGAGGCATCATTCTTCACTTCTTTTCTCTCCCAAGGCACCAGCTTAGTCTTGTTTCTTGCTTTCTTAGTTCCTAAGTAAGTGCACTTCTTTTCTATCCCAAGGCACCAGCTTAGTCTTGTTTCTTGCTTTCTTAGTTCCTAAGTGAGTGTAGAACTTAGGGAAGTGAGGTAGAGTGAATTATGTAAGGAGATTCTGCCGAAGAGAGGGTCGATGACGAGCTTAGTCGGTGATTCTCTCGAGGAGGTTCTGCCCATGTTTGCTTAAACTTCCCTAAGGATTGGACGTACTCTTCTTATCCCTATGCTCTTTTAATTATTTATGCATTGTTCTATTTCTTGTTGGTGATTTTATTCTACGCTTAATGCTTGATTCTAATTAACCATTAGTTTCATGAAATTAACCCTAAAGGCGACTGGAAAGTAAATTTAGGGTTTGAACTGAATTTAATCACTCGTTACGTTACATTGCTAGGAATAGGGCTTAATGTTTTGATCGCATTAAACACGTGATTAAGTTCTTAATGCTTGGGTATTTAATTAAATATGCGAGAGATCGATATTTAGTAAAATATCCATAGGACCGTAATTGCGAGGAATCGAATTAGGGTTACTTAGACGTGTGCGACAATAAGAATAGAACATGCATAGGTAAAATCAATTAAAAGGGATAAGTAAGACAAAATCCAATCCTACACTTACTTGACTTGTATCCGTTTATTTATTTCCCGTAATCGTTTATTTGTTCTCCGTTATCTTTATTTTACATTTTACGCAACAAAAACAACAAATGAATCTTCGCTTTTTATCATCTGTATATAACTACTAAATTGTTAATTTTAATCAACCGACGTAAACCCAAATCCCTGTGGAGACGAACTTTTATAAATTTGAAACTTACAGCGATAGAACGGTACGCTTGCCGTGGTGAAAAATTCCTAACAAAACTCTAACTCAAGGTTCCATGAGTGTGGAGGACTACTACAAGGAGATGTAAATAGCCATGATTAGAGCCAATGTTGAAGTAGACCGTGAGACAACTATGGCCAGATTCATTGGAGGTCTAAATAAGTAGATAGCCGATGTGATAGAATTGCAGGATTATGTGGAGATGGAGGACTTGCTGCACAAATCTATTCAAGTGGAGAGGCAATTGAAAGCTAAGAGTACTTCCAAATTTGCTTCCACTTCTTCATGGAATTCAAATTTGCAAAATGACAAATCTGTGACAAAGTCAAAAGATGAAGCTAAGTCCAAAAATTCATTTGATGCACCTAAAGGTAAAATGAAAATTAATTCATCTTATAGATCTCATGATATCAAATGTTTTAGGTGTCAAAGAGTTGGACATATTGCTTCTCAATGTCCAAATAAAAGAGCCATGATATTGCTAGATAATGGAGACATAGAGAGTGAGAGCTCAAGTGATGATGAAATGTCACCATTGGAGGATTGTAGTGATGTTGATGTCGCTGAACCTGTAAATGGAGATATGCTTATTACTAGGCGTGCTCTTAACATGAAGCCTAAGGTAGGAGGTGATGAGGAGCAACGTGAGCATATTTTTCAAACAAGATGCCACATAAAAGACAAGGTATGCAATTTGATCATTGATAGTGGAAGTTGTACGAACTTTGCTAGCACCTTGTTGGTTTAGAAATTGGGTTTGCCCACATTAAAGCACCCTAATCCATATAGACTTCAGTGGTTGAATGATTGTGGAGACATAAGGGTGAGCAAACAAGTGTTGGTTTCTTTTTCCATTGGTAAATACAAGGATGAAGTTATTTGCTATGTGATACCTATGCATGATGGGCATATACTTCTGGGGTGTCCATGGCAATTTGATAGAAAGGTTACTCACGATGGTTACAAAAATAGATATTCTCTTGTTTTGAACAATCATACCATTGTGTTAACACCTTTCTGGCCCACTGAGGCCTATGCCGATCAAATCAGAATTGTAAAAGAGTGTAAGTTGAGAGAACAATTGAGCATTCAAGAAAAAAAAGAGAAAATAAAAGAAAAATTAGAGTGAGCAAAGAAAGAAAAGAATAAAACGGAAGATAAAGAAGAGAAAAATAAGGAAGTGAGTGCATTTGCAAAGAAAAGAGAGGTTAAGAGTGCTTTGATGGCTAGAGAGCAGCTACTTGTACTCATGTACAAGGATGTCTATTTCACGAACGATCTTAACTCTTCTTTTTCTTGTGAGGTTTTTCCTTGTTACAGGAATTTGTTAATGTTTTTCCATAAGAAATTCCATATGGATTACCTCCTTTAAGAGGTATTGAGCATCAAATTGACTTTATTCCTAGTGATTCACTTCCAAACAGACCAACCTATAGGTCAAGTCCAAAAAGAAGCAAAGGAGATTCAAAGACAAGTTGATGAGTTCTTGCAAAAAGGATTTGTAAGGGAATGTCTTAGCCTCTGTTATGTTCCTATGGTCTTGGTTCCAAGAAAGATGGGACATGGCACATGTGTACAGACTGTCAAGCCATAAATAAAATCACTGTAAAGTATAGATATCCTATCCCTAGATTGGATGATATACTTGATGAATTGCATGGTTCGTGTGTAGTTTCTAAAATAGATTTGAAGAGTGGATACTATCAAATCCGCATGAAAGAAGGTGATGAATGGAAAACAACTTTTAAAACAAAATATGGTTTATATGAGTGTGCCCAGTACCTTCATGAGGTTAACATTAGAAGAACATGTTGATCTTTTACATGTTGTTATTGATGTTTTGAGAGAAAATAAATTGTATGTCAATCTTAAAAAGTGTTCTTTTTGCCTTGAATTTGTTGTGTTCTTTGGTTTTGTCATTAGCACAAAAGGAATAAGTGTGGATGAAGAAAAGGTAGAGAAAATTAGGGAATGACATGTACCTAAGAATTCTAATGAGGTAAGAATTTTTCATGGTTTAGCATGTGTTTATAGAAGATTTGTGAAGAACTTTAGTTCACTTTCTGCACCTTTAAATGAACTTCTAAAAAAGAATATGGTGTTCAAGTGGACTGATGTGCATGAGAAAACTTTTAATTTATTTAAACTTAAGCTGACCAATGCACCTTTGCTTTGTTTGCTTAATTTTGATAAAGCTTTTGAAATTGAATGTGATACTTCTAGTGTTGGAATAGGGGTTGTACTAATGCAGGACTCTAAACCAGTTGCATACTTTAGTGAAAAGCTTCATGGGGCAGCACTGAATTATTCCACGTATGACAAATAGTTTTACACTTTGGTAAGAGCTTTGCAGACATGGCATCACTATTTGTGGCCAAGGGAATTCATAATTCATTATGACCATCAAAGCTTGAAGTTTTTAAAATCTCAAGGTAAGCTTCAAAAGAGACTTGCCAAGTGGTTGGAACTCATTGAGATGTTTCCTTATGTGATCAAGTACAAGTATGGTAAGGAAAACACAGTGATTGATGCTTTGTCCATAATGTATGCTTCACTTACTTCTTTGCAAACTAAATTGCTTGGTTTTGAGTTTGTGAAGGACTTGTCTGCTAATGATTCTGACTTTGGAAAAGTATGGGATTCTAGTTCTAAACATGCTTTTGGGAACTATTATAGACATGATGGTTTCTTGTTTCAAAAAAATAAATTGTGTCTGCCTATGTTCCTTGCGTTAAATGTTAGTTAGAGAAAGTCATGGTGGTTGAATGATGGGACATTTTTGTGTGAAAAAGACTTTAGAAATTTTTCATGAGCATTTTTATTGGCCAAGCAGAAGCATGATGTGCAATCTATTTGTGACAAGTGCATACCATGTAAACAAGAAAAATCTAAAGTCATGCCCCATGGTTTCTCTACACCTTTGCATGTGCCTAATCACCCTTGGACTGATGTTTCAATGGATTTTCTGTTAGGACTACCTCGATCTCAAGGTGGTAAAGATGGTATATTTGGTGTTGTTGATAGGTTTAGTAAAATGGCACATTTCATTGCATGTTCCAAAACCAATGATGCAACACATATTGCGGATCTTTTCTTTAAAGAAGTAGCACGCTTGCATGGATTGCCAAAAACAATAGTAAGTGATAGATATGTGAAGTTCCTAAGTCATTTTTGGAGAACTTTGTGGAAAGTTGGGGACAAAACTCTTGTTTTCCACTGTTGCACATCCTAAACATTAGCCTATAAATAGGGAACTCTTGTACTCTCTAAAGGCAGAATTTGAAGATTAATGAATTTGGGAGTTTCTTTACTCTGAGATTTTTCTTTGTTCTTGGTTAAGAACTCGATAGTGTTGGTTCTACCAGCAGGTCGTGATTAAGGTCACGCTCCTTTTGATAACTTTGGTTCTACCAGTAGGTCGCAATTAGGGTCAAGTTCCTTTTTTATACCTATTTTGAAGACGATCCTAAGTGTTCTCTTATCACATTCCACACCTGTAATTCTTACAGTCACCTCACCAAAGCCGCATATGAATATAAATTACATGATCTCAACTTATAATAAACTTTAACATAGCAATACAAACTCATAAAATAGTCTGTGTGCACCTGGAATTGGATTGGAAACTCTAAAAAAGTAATAAGGGTAAATAAAACACTTTACTTAAATTTAGCTTAAGCTAGAAAATTTAGATGGAGCTAAATTTGTTCAAATCTCATTTTGTTGGAATTTAGCTTGATCTAAATTCATGCAGACTCCATTTTTCTATCGAAATTTAGCTTGAGCTAAAAATCATGGCCACAGCTAAATTTGTTCATACTTAATGTGCCATTGGTGTGACTGAAAACTGAGACTACAACACTTACTCTTCTAATGAGGTTATCAGACTATGGTTTGCATCATTAATCAATAATATTAGATGTTAATGATGACATAAATTTTGTTGATTGGATTAAATTATGTCTATATAAAGCTGATGAGGGAGCTTTAGAATAGAATTTTGTTCTTGCTTGGTCCTTCTAGAATTGCAAGAAGCAAATGGTGTTCAAGCAAAAAATCAATGTGAGAGTGGCAGATCATTGCAAGCAGGCACATCGCCTTATTTTACAACTTGTTGCAATTAGAAATAAAATATGGTAGAATCCCTTACCAAGCCAAATTAAAGCACACAAACTTTGATGTTGTTGTTAGAAAGGGGATTGGCATGGGTGTTGGAGTCATTTTTAGAGGCCACGGGGAAGAAACTTTGGTAGTTGTAACAAAGTTTCTACCAAATACTTATAGTATCAAAGTGGCAGAAGCTATGGTCTTAAGATGGTGTATTTAAGTGGCGGCTATGTAGTTAGGAATCCTCTACACTTTGAGATTAGAGTTGTAGAACATAAAGACCATCTTTTGTATTATTGTAGAATGGGAATAAAAATAAGGCCTCTCCTTTCTCACAAGGGCAATTCCTTGTCAAAACAATGTAAAATACACCATGAATCCCCCACTACCCTTCAAAAGGGACTATTTATACCTCCTATCTCTAAATGTCCTAACATAATTAATAGACCCAATAGTATTCTGTTCAGACCCCTCCTATTTCCAAATATTGGACTACTTCCTCCTTGTGTACACTAACAAGGCTTTTGGCTCAGACCGTGGCAGACCCCAAAGCCTTTTTCCTAAAAATACCTTCCCCTTCAAACAGAACCTTGTCCTCAAGGTTAAATTTTGGAAATTGTTGTTGGATAGTATCCCTGTCCTCTCATGTTGCCTCCTCGGCTAATTTGTCCTGCCATTGAATCAATAACTATTACAGTTGTTCCCCTTCTTGTTGAATCACCTTGTGTAAGGACCCTCATTCTTGGCGCCTAACCCCGCGCGACAGCGCAGGGATTCACATCAGAAAACCCTGTTAAGGGTGCGGCGCTGATGGCGCCAGGGCTGGCGTTGATGGCGCCAGACCCACTGGAAAGGTAAGTTCAGTGTTCTGGGGATGAATTCCCACTTTGACTGCACACCACACTCCTGGGGAGTGTTGGTTATGATTCATGATGCATGCATTGGCTGTGGCATTACTTGCATTGATTATATTGAAATTGTGTGCATCTGTATTGGATGAATGATTATTATTGAGATGAGTCTGTTGGCCAATAGATTGAATACAGGGTATAGAGGGTTCTCTGCCTTGTATTGTCGGCATTGAGGGTTCTCTGCCAAGGGCATGGAGGGTTCTCTGCCAGATGGAACGGCATAGAGGGTTCTCTGTCATTTATTACGTATTAAGTTATGTTGATGATATTTATGATATGATGAGGGCCAGAAGGCCAGGCCAGTGGGCCATGTTTGAGATGTTTGCCTGATATGTGTGTATTGTGAATCTGTGGACCAGGGTGGGAATGATTTCCCAAGGACCCTGGACTTACTGAGATATGTTATCTCACCCCGTGTGGGGCTTATATGATTTCAGGTGATTCTTCTGGAAGAGAAGATCAGTCTCAGGGCAGGAGGCCCAAGTGAGACTATGCTGCTTGACTGAGAAGTGGCATAGAGAGCTTGAAGGCTCTATTTTGATTTTATTTTGATATATCGTTCTGTATACCCTCATGAAGGGCTGATATTATTTTGTATCACCACGGTATGTGTGGTGTGGACTCTGTTGTATATATATACAGAACTATGATATGATATGAGATGTGACTTTTCCTTGAGTACAAAGGTGTACACTTGATTATCTGCCTGTATGTTTAGATTATCTGTCTTTATGATGTTTGATATAAGAAACTGGATCAGTAGGGGCATGTTATATGATTTGTGTGTGTGTTATCTGATGAATTTGTTATTCCATACATAATGTATCAAGAAAAGCGATTCTATGCTTCCGCTGAGCTATTTAATCATGTTTTATGCGCTAATCTGATACATTTAATGGTAACACGCCGGAGGCCTACGAGGTGTTACACCTTGGTCCCCAACATTTGATGTGTTTGAAGTCCATTGAAGTGGCCTTGCAATATTACTGGTAGCTCTACTTCTACAGAAGGATCTCCAATAGCCAACTTAAGTTGGGAGACATAAAAAACTAGATGAATTTGCTTCACCACTTGATAAGGACCATAGTATCTGGTTGCCTACTTAGGATGCAATCTAGTAAGCATTGAAGTTTACATATGAGGCCTAATTTTTAAGTAAACCCAATCCCCAACTTTTATCTTGGATGGCACCCTATGAGCATTTGCATACCTTTCCATGTGATCTTGAGCCCTCCATAAATGATATTTCAATTGTTTCAAAACTTCATCTATTTCTATTAGATCTTGTGCTACAGTTTCTACTAACATATCCCTTGGAATGATTCTTACCAATAAAGGAGGAGCTCTGCCATACACCACCTCAAATGGTGTACACCTAGTTGCACCTTGATAATTGGTTCTATACCAATATTTTTCCCAACGAACATACCCAGCCCTTACGTTTCTCGAAACTGAAACAACGTAGATAAGTTTTCAAAGTCATGTTTAACACCTCGATTTGTCCATCAAATTTTGGATGGTACGTTGTACTCATCCTCAGCTTAGTTCCTTGTCTTCTAAAAAGTTCCTATCAAAAGTGACTAATATGCATAGAATCTTGTCACTTAGAATAGATGTTGGAATGCCATGCAATCGCACCACCTCCTTTGTAAATGCATCAACAATTGAACATCCAGATAAGGATGTTTGAGCAAAATAAAATGGCCATATTTGCTCAATCTATCTACTACTACCAAGATAGCATCATACCCCTTAGATTTGGGTAACCTTTCGAAGAAATCCATACTAATATCCTCCCAAATGGCATTAGACACTGATAAAGACTGGAGTAACCCTTCCCCACATGTTCTAAGGGAATGTTGCACAAGGAAAGAATCAAACATGAATTCTCCCACTAAATAAATTGTTCACCACATGTAAACCAACATGACCTTAAAATCATGTTCTCATCCTTTCCTCTCCCTAAACTAAACGCATCATACATCCTTTAAGTGACAATCTTTTACTAGATTGCTCCTTCCCTAATTCCATTTATCTTCTTTAGTGTTGGAAAAGTCTCCAATGGCCAATAGGATTATCTCTTTGCCGAACACACTTCTGTTAGACATTATCTCTATTTTTCTAACCAAAGAATTCATTGTCACAAGTGTTCAATCTAAGAGATTCAGGCCTCTATGGCTCTTAGTTGTGAAGCCCCGATACTCCAAAATGACCAACCCACTAATGTCATACTATTGTTAGACACCCATACTATCCTGATATGCCTTGGTACGTATTTGGAAAGTATCAATTTTTTTTAAAAAAAATAATGGATACGACTAGACATGACTTAGGTTGGGGGACATAGCTCAAGCTATATTGAGATATGGCTCCAATACGACTTGAGCCATATTGTGATTTTTTTTAAAAAGAAGTTTTATAATTTTAATATTTTAAATTATAAAAAAGTTGAAAGGGTAGGGAACACGCTCCTTCTTCACTCAAATTTCTTTCAACACATGACTTCCCTCTTCAATAGAGAAGGGAAAAACGTAGTCTCCCTTGTTCACCCCGAAGGATGACAGACAAACGACGGTTCTCAATCTTCTCTCTCCCTTTTTTGGCATGGTTTGAGGTCTTTTCTTTAGTCTTCTCTCTCCATTTTCTAACACAGTTTGAGACAATCTCACTTCCCTCGCCCTTTTCTGATGAGGTCACTACTGTGTGTGTTTTTTCTTGTGAAGGTATCCCTTATCTCTGTGATTTTTGCTTTGTGCATTCGATTTCTCCACGATTTATCTATTCTTTTTTTGAAATTTGATATTAAAAATTTTGATGTTGTGTTATTTTTTCTCAGTTCTAACTTCTCAATTCTTAGTTATGTTTTCTTTTCTCCTTTCTATTGTTGTGTTATTTTGTTATTATTGTGTAGTTGTATTGCTTTAAAAAAGTCGACACCTATTGGGGAGAGGTATGTATATTTGCATACATATATAATTTTCTTAATAATTTTTTACCAGTGTATCAAATAGATATCATATCCTTAATTTAAAAAAAGTTCAATATCACCGTATCCATGTTGTGTCCACTACTACAAAATAGGCTTTTTACATCGGTTTTTTACCATTTTCTACGTCGGTTAAACAATCGTCGTTGTTATAAGTGTCATTGATAAATAAAATTTTTAAAGTTGGTTGACGACCGTCTTAGAAAATGACTTTCTAAGACGGTTGTTAACTACTAACCGTCTTAGAATGTCACTTTCGAAGACAGTTATTGGATACCAACCATTTTAGAATGTCACTTTCTAAGACGGTTGTTAACTACCAACCGTTTTAGAAAGTCATTTTCTAAGACAGTGCGTGCTAACAACCGTCGTCGTTTCTATCATAAATATTTAAAAAAATAAAAAAAAGGAAACTACGACGGTTTTACGCTGAGAACCGTCTTAGAAAGCTGCCTTCTAAGACAGTTGTTATGTAAAAACTGTCTTAGAAAGGTACATTCTAAGACAGTTGTTAAGTAACAACTGTCTTTTAATATTTTTTTTTCCAAATTTTTTTACACGTACATAATAGTAGCTGCGGTCATATGATTAACTATTAATGGGCCATACGAAGTATATAAAAATAAATATCATTTCATTAACAAGATTAATCTCAAAGTTTCACTAACAACAATATACATAGGATAAAATATAACATCTATAACAATACACACCTCTTTTCCTTTGTAAATTGTAATATTCTGACACAAATATATACTACACACGACATACAAGACCACCACAGGTTTCAAAAATGTCAAATGAACTCCAAAAGCTAGCTATTAAGCCCATTCCATTCTTATTACCTTTTGTGTTATATGTCCAGCCCGTGGAAAATAAAAGGCTTGGAGTAGTGTTAACATTAAGAGTGAGTTGTCAAATAAGATCAGTTCTACACACGTGTTGTCAGGCAGCTGGAAGTTGGCACACGAGAAAGTTGTAACATATGCGTTCTTAAGCTATAATCCTTGACCTGCCAGAATTATTAGATAAAAAGTAGCAATAAGAATATTGATACAACATATTAGTATGAGATAGCTTCAAGCAAACATGATTACCTGCACGGCTGCTAACAAGGACAAAAACTCCTTGCAATGTTCAAGCAAAAACCTTTCTTTTGAGGTCACCTTTAGTATTTCCGCCACCAAGCAGTTAGTTTCTTCCACTTGCTAGAAATTCGATGTTTTTAGAACTAAATGAGCAAATTAGCAATTGTTCTTGAGTGACTCTTTTCTAAATTAAAAAGGTTCCATTGGGATTATAATCAGTGTTTTTGCTATGATTTGGTTGTTGTATAGAGAAAAATGGCGTTGTATGCAACTCACCCCACCTAGTCAGCTTAGTTGTAACATTTAATGATTTAATCTGATTATTTTCATCATATTAGATGAAAAACTGACCGTAGAAAGCAAAACAATATCCTTGATGGTTGCAGAAATGAACCTAGGCAACATGGGTTTAGTGCACCTATATTCTTATCCAAGGAATAGTTCAAGGAACCATATATCTAGGCTTCATAGGCTCTTAGTCCCCACTTTTTACTTCAATGATCAAAGTTATATGCAAAGCAAAGGGACCAATTTTATTTTCATTTTCTTCAATTGGTATACACAGTTATGCTCAAGCGAGATGTGGTACAACCTAATGTAAGGTTTTCCTTGAGTGTGTGTCTTGACTTCTCTTTGTGACACTTATGTTGTCAACACATGGGTTATGACTGACAGGGTTAACTATTGTGAGAAGTGTTTCTTCTTTGTTGGCTTGCCTTCACTTAAAACATTTCACTTGAGGAAGATTCAATTCTTTAAACGTAGAGATCTTGTCAATATTTTGTCTGCATATCCAGTTAAGGATTTTCTCATAAGCTCCTTGAATTTTACGGAACGATCTGATTTTACCAATGGGCAATTGAAAAGTTTACCCAAGTTAGTTAAAGTTGATATATCTGATACTTCAATGCATACTCCGTTGGAAATGTTTTATAACGTGGAGTTTCTGCATATTGAACGAGTATGAATGAACATACATTATGTTTACCGAATCTACCAACAAAACATGGGATTAATTTGTAATTTTTTTCACTTTTAAATGCACATATATTTAGAAAAATGTCATATTTTAATGAATGTTTTTCCATGTGAGTCGTGACTAATGCAAATACGGAGTCCCTTATATGATCAGGGTTGCACTTTTCCCAATTTAACCTACATGAAGTTTATCGTACACACTAGTCACTAGAATGAGTAAACTAACTTGTTGCATCAATTTCCCAATCTTCAAATTCTTGTAATTGTCAATGTTTGTCAAGTTTAAGGATGTTTTTTGCCTTTTGTTCATTATAATTTGTTTTCAATCTTTTATTTTATATTTTATTGCTGAATTGACAGAAAATGTTTTCGATCAACTATTTTATTCACGAAAATGGAAATATAAAAAATTTGTTCCCAAATGCCTTCACACCTTAAAAGATGTTGTATCGAAAAATATGCAGGATGAGAAGGTGACCTTCAATTTGCAAGATATATTAGGAAGAATGCAAAAACTTTAAGCACCATCACTACTAAAAATAGCTTTTTACGACGCACCTTTGACAATAGTCCCTAAAAACCGTCTTAGAAGAGGAGTCCCATTACTTCTTTCCTCTAGGAAGATGATAAGCATATCTACAGTGCCTCTTGGCTCCAAAATGTGAAAGGCCCTTGCTCTCATATCTCTCTAGAGAGTATAAGCAATTCTCACATACAACAGTACAACACACCATGTCAAATAATGTTTTAGCAAGAAAGCCACAAATAGCTTGTGAAAATAGTTATATATGGTTTGAGTCTTGGAAACAATAACAGCAGAATTTTGTCACATAACTAAGTTGTAGAAATTATAATGTAAGCTAAATTTACTAGGCTAAGCAGGCACTTGGCTTAGTTAGTGTATTCTGCTCAAAGATTTCAATTGGAAAATTGAATTTGCAATTATTTTAGGTTTTTCACTCTTATTTAGAAGTCAAATTTTCCATTAAAATTGAATTTTTTATTATCACCTATAAAGTTTTCATCTATGCATTTTTGGTTGCTTGTTGCAACATCATCTTCCTACTACTCTGTTAGTAATAGTAGAGCCAAAGATCTATCTCATCTACTATAAAAAGGCATTTAACATCAGCTAAAAAAGTCATTTAACATCGATTTTAAAACCGACGTTGTATCTAATTATGTTGAAAGTCATGCACTTTCAACAATGATTTTAAAAACCGATGTGACAAGTGCATTTCTACATTGGTTGTTCCTAAAACCGATGTAGGAACTATGTCAAAATTTGTAAATCTGTCAATTATCACATCGGTTGTGGTTGTAACTGATGTAGAAAGAACTAATACAACATCAGTTTTTGTAAATTAAGGATATGATTTTGTAAATTAAGGAACTGATGTTGTAAATTTTCCTATAATTGATTTTGTATAGTCACTTTCTACATCGTTTAATTACATAACCAATGTAGAATTTCAATTTTTTTAAAACAATATGGCTTATTCTAGAATATATGATCACTTCAAGAGAACCCTCTATGTGGTTGCAAAAGAAATTCAAAAGATTGCTCATTAGAATCCAAATTAGTCTGGAAAAGTAACAAGTGGTCTTTAACAAGCTATAGTTCTACTTCAACCAAAATAAAGGGAAATGGAGAAGAAAAAATAGCATATATTTCATAAATAAAAATGCTTCTAGAAAAATCATTTAGAAAATATTAACAATGTTATTAAAGAGCTATTAGATTTCTTTAACAAAATAAAATGCCATTGGCATACTAAATTTCAAGAAGTAAAACATTCAATGGAAGTTGTTTACATGACAAGTTACCTCAGAGAGCTGACACACTTGTCCATTTGTTTGATTAGTGACATTATGGGTACTCGACCTAGTCTCAGCATCTTAAGCCTGAATATCATAGAGAATTGATACAAATAATTACATCTTCATGACAAGTTAGGCAATTCACAGATCACCTAGTAGATCAACTTTTACCTATAGGTAGAATATATAGCATACCACATAATAAAAATTCCTGAAAACAACCTAGTTTAAGTAATATCTTGCAATACCCATTATTTGAGTCTGTAGATATTCCATCTATCGACCCTTAGACCATTGTTTGAACATAATTAAAACAACAATATAAACTCAAGGAAAAAGTAATTGATTCCTTCTTGTATTCCCAAAATGAATTGGCAAAAAAACAATATAATTTAGAAGCATGCAATAGCAATATGGCTAAAAAATGATAACAAGGGAGTACTCGGATAATGGGTAGATACCAATGACTGACTACCAAGCCATTACCTTATAAGCATGAATTTAAGAAGCTTGTCTAAGACTGTAGTGTTAAAAAATAAGGAACACTCACAATTAACCAAGAGGGGGGGTGAATTGGTTAACCTTGGGTAATAAAAAAAAAAACTTTCTTTCAATATCAGAGTTTAAAATCAGAGTTAGAATGCCCTTAGGATCTTTAAAACAAACCCAGAATGAATATCCTTATCCAAGATCAATCCAAGACTTTGTAATACAATCAAATTAATTACACAACACAGAATTCACACAAGGATAAACACACAACACAGAATTCATACAAGAATTGATAAAG
>PYAF01006053.1:234232-275664 GCA_007407185.1 Glycine tomentella | reverse complement strand
ATTAGGCAAGGATTCCAGTTTCCAGCCTACTTAGAGTCCCAAAGCCTTAGGAGATTCTTAGAAATGAAGGGTACTTTCTACCCTGATCTTGTTAAGGTCTTTTACACCTGCTTGAAGGGCTCAATGCAGGGTGACATGAGGTCAAAGGTTAAGGGAGTAACCATGCATATTACTCCTGATATATGGGAAACAGTAGCCAAGGTAGTTTGTGAGGGAGCCTGTAGGTTTGATGAAGAACCAGAGGGGTATAGCAAGATGGACACCTACAGAAGCATGCTTCATGATCCACACATGAGGCTAAGGACCAGACTTGGCACAGGTCCTATGAATGCTAAGGATAGGTTGCTGCACTATTTGATTACTTACATCATCACTCCAAGGGCTACAAATCATGCCCAAGCAACTGATGAGAATCTCCAGTTGGTGTATGGGCTGAAGCATCACATTCCTATGAACTGGGATCTTATTTTTGAAGAAATAATGCTGAAATCAAAAAGGTTGGTCAATTACCCATTCCCCTACCCAGTGTTTGTATCTAGGCTGATTGATCATTTCAACATTGATGTTGAAAATGAAGTTGTAGACAACACAAACTCCTACAATAGCCAAATTAAGGAGAAGCACTTTACCTAAATGGGTATGAGAAAGACACCCAATGGTTGGGTGATGGCAAATCAAATGGCTGAAGAACAAGGAGAAATGGTGGCTGATTCAGATGAAGAACAACAGCAACCACAGCAACAACAACAGTCTGCACAGCCAGTCTTCACAGACTTTGAATCTTTGATGATTCAAAGGATGGACTCTATGCTGAAGCTTCAAGAGGACTTCAAGGCTGAAACCCATGAAGCCTTAGAAGAAATTAGAGAAAGGCTTGACTCAATTGAGGCTAACATGGATGATAAAGCCTCTACTGAGTTCTAAGATTGTTTAGATTTGCCTATGTTTGTTTAAATTTCTGTTTGTTTTGAACAATGTTATGTTTCTTTAAAATTAGTTTCTTTTAAAGTTCACAAGTACTGCCCTATATGTTATTCATATTAATGAATTATGCTTTCCAGTTTTATATTTTTGACTTTTAACAAGCCAAATAGGGGGAGAATTGATTAAGGGGGAGTGAATTCGAATACACTCTGTTTGCCCCTGTTTTTTAGTTCAGTTTTAGCCAAAATTTTGATTTGAATGAGTGTTAGAATTTAGGGGGAGTATATGTGTAAAATGGAATCTAATCAACTTGTATAAAGCTTAATTGAATAATTCATGAGTTATATGTGCTTTAACACTTGTTTCTAAGCAAGGTATTGAAAGTTTTACAGGTCCATAAAGCTTGATGTTCAACAATGGCTTTTCAAATTTATCTCCAAGTATCTATGCTTAATCAAATTGAAGATTTGGCATATTTAAAGCCAAAAAGGGGGAGATTGTTGATTCAAGTGAAGCCATGTACAAATGAGCAAAGAATCAAGACTCAAGTATTTTGTGCTTTCAACATGCTCAAGGATAAAAGTTCCAAGAAAGCTTGAAGACCAATTTGATTAAATGTAAAAGGGAGTTTATGTTCTGATAATCCAATTAAGCATATCATGCATGAATCATTCA
This sequence comes from Glycine tomentella, assembly GCA_007407185.1. Classification (NCBI taxonomy): domain Eukaryota; kingdom Viridiplantae; phylum Streptophyta; class Magnoliopsida; order Fabales; family Fabaceae; genus Glycine; species Glycine tomentella. Next base: position 274,065 of record PYAF01006053.1, on the reverse strand, counting down.
TCTAGGATTGTTAGATTAAAGGACTAAATAAAAGCAATTAACTAGAAAGGCATTTAACAATCAAAGTTTTTGGAAAAATGAATCTTTACTGCATTAATCGATTACAAGGATAATGACATCGATTAATTTGTTCTTCGTGCCTTTTAGAAAACAAATCAAGAACATAGTAATCGATTACATAGGCCAAAATAGGAAAATCATGCTGACTGTCTTAATCGATTACAGATGGTCATAATCGATTACATCCGTGCCTATGGTAAACATGTTCTACTGAGGTAATCGATTACATATCGTTTTAATCGATTACGTAGTTCATTTGAAAATATGTGACTGACTATCTTAATCGATTACCATAGTCAGTAATCGATTAATCAATGCATTTAGAAAAAACATGTCTGTCTGGTTTAATCGATTACTTCACGGAATAATCGATTACATTGTTCATAGCCTAAACTCAGAACACATCAGGAGCACTTTAATCGATTACATTCTTGGATTAATCGATTACAAATGCGAAATAATCGATTACAGGAGCGTGTTTAATCGATTATTTTCAGTAAGAAAGCTGTTATAAATAGAACCCACTGCTCTGTGTTTTTGTAACTTTAGAATTTCGATATCTGAGCATTCACAAACATTCACAAGCTTTCATTAGTGACTTTCTGAGTTTCAAAAGGCATCTTGGCTTCACAAATTCTTATGGGTTTTTGATTCAAAGAAGTGAAGCATCATTGTTCATCAAAGCATAAGGAAAGGAATGCATTGAGTTTGTAATTTGTCATTCAACCTGTTGAATCATTCATTTTGCATGAGTTCTTGGATTATCAGGTGATATCTTTCCTTATTCTTTGAAGGTGTAAAACTGTTATTTGAATTTTTTGTAAAGATTAGTCTATTGTAAATGGGTTTTTTTACATGTTTAGAGATAGTGTTTCTCTAAGGACAGCTGAGTAGTGTTCTCAGTGTGGGTTTTGGTCTCTAAGGGTCTAATAGGGTTTTAGACTTCTGAAGTTTATCTAGGGTTGATAAAGAGAGGCTTGTAATATCTTGTAAGAATTATTTTTGCAATAGTGGAACTCTACTCTAGTGTTGAGTAGAAGAACTGGATGTAGCTTCATAGTGTTTGAAGTGAACCAGTATAAAATTTGTGGCTAATCTTTCTTCTCACCTATTCATCTCTTAATTGCTTTGTTTGTGAATCAATTTCATTGCACATAATGTTATACTCTATTTTCTCTTTTTCTTGACAAAGGAATTTGATTGAATTATTGATTCTTGGTTTTAGAACAATTCTAAAAGTGATAAAGATCTTGTGGTAACTCTGATTTTAAATTTTTAATTTACCAAGATTCAACCAATTCAACCCCCCTCTTGGTTGTGTTGAAGTATTCTATTCATTTTCATGAGTTTAGTCTGAAAGATATTCAATGTCAATTTCGTGTCTCTCTTTTGTTATTACAAAAGAAAAAAGAGAAGGAAACAATAGAGATGACACTAAAGTCCTAAAGCCTTTATGCGCATAGTTTTTGACGAGTTAATTAATCCTCCACTCCTATTGCAAAACATGATAGGTGGAAAAATGTTGACCATATATTAAAGAATCAGGTTATGATTTGTGGGGATTATCAAATTGAAAAGCTTAATTGAATTTAAAAGACAGATCTACTATGACACCAAGAGTGTGTTTGTTCAATAATGGCTACTTTGTATTACTGGTGGTTTTCTAAAGGGTGAGGAATTTGTCTCACTCATGTCACAGGTACAAGTTAAGGAAAAGTAGTGTATATGTTGACAGTAGTGGGTACGGAGTAAGAAACAAGGTAGAATGTGCTATACAAGTTTAATTGGCTAGGTGGTAGATACTTAATATAGTTTTAATAAACAATTAAATCTACTATATGACTTAGCTTACTAGTCTCTTTATCATTCAACTCATTTTGGTATCACCGCTAAACTACTTTGGCAACAAGACTATTTTATATACTTCTAAACACAAATTATTCACTAAAGGGTGAAAGACTAGAAGGGAGTTAAGTTAGACTTGACTTTTACAAGGTTTGAAGTTGACATATTTGCTAAGATTTGAGTCTAATTTGATTATTTGCCTGATGTAAGCTCTTTCTTAAGGTTTGGCCAAACCTTTCTAGATGTCTGACCCATCTATTCAAAACTTATTCAAAGACTTTTTTTATTATTAACAAACTTATCAATAATTCAATATATATGTTGCCTATTGAACACAATGTTATTAATGTGATTCCACAAAGACCATAATGTTCCTCCAAATATCTTTTTTCCCCTTCCCCAACAAACCATTCATTACTAGCTCCATGCCTATGCTAATTAATTAGAATGGAATCTTTTATGGTTCATTAGGTGAATTAGTGGGATTTTATATTTTTATTTTTATAGTTTCTTTCCTTGCCTCCTTTTTCAACATGTTTCTGTAGCCAATGGAATGCGAAGACAAGGGAATTAGTTTGTTTTGATCATTTGTTATCTATACCAAAACTATCATGTCGAAATCAATTAACGTGGTTCTTATCCTAGTGGCTTCTATTAAAAAATTATTAGTATTACTAATTAATATTTGAGTTTGAAAGGTATGTCACCTGGTATTTACCACTTATTTTTACAATGCATTTCACTTTGTTCTTTCGGCGCATACTTGATTGTGGTGAAATTCATGTCACCGCTTTCATGTTGTGTACTTTGAGATCAATGCGAAATGATGCCGAAATTTTGTCAAATTTAAGAAAAGAAACTTAACCTTTACGTATGAATCTATTATAAAAAAAATGTCTTCTTGAATGGGAAAGGGCCACACCTTTAATGAAAAAAGTGAAGTTTTCATGCATGAAATAACTGTGTGAGTATCACAGAGTTATAAATTAGATGAATCGAAGTTGGATGAATGCAAATCACATGAGCCCTATGTTTGAGGAAGGCATTGAATAGTTTTAGGAATTTGTCTCCTAAAGAAGTTGACTGGATGAGGCTGGGAAATATTTATGTCCTTGTATAAACTGTATAAATGGGAGACAACAAGTACTAGACGACTTACGGGAACATATTTTGTGTGATGGGATTAAGAAGAATTATACTACATGGATATGGCATGGAGAATTGGCAAACATGCCAAGGGGGTCCCAAATGGAACCGATTGATGTATAATTGGGAGATCGATTAGAGGATATGATTCGTGATCTTGGACAAGAGTCTTTTCAGCAAGCACATGCCCCTATATATGATACATTGGGTAGTGATTCGAAGAAGCCTTTGTATCCAGGGTGCAAGAAGTTTTGACGCTGTTGTCAGCAATGTTAAGTCTGGTTAATGTCAAGGCCTGATATGGGTAGAGTGACAAAAGCTTCAATTCACTGCTTCAGGTAGTGTAGGATATGCTTCCAGACGAAAACACATTGCCAAAAATTTACTATCAAGCAAAAAAGATACCGTGTCCTATGGGTATGGAGTATCAGAAAATTCATACCTACCCTATAGACATGAGTTTGAAGAAATGCATAAATACCCCAGGTGTGGAGTATCACAGTACAAAGTGAAGGATGATGACAAGGGTAGTAGAGATGAAAGTGCAAAGAAAGACCCCCCAGTGAAGGTGTTGTGGTATCCTCTAATCATTCCAAGGTTTAAGCATTTGTTCACTAATGGAGATGACACAAAAAACCTTAGATGGCATGCAGATGGGAAAATTGTTATGGAATGCTCCGCCATCCAGTTGATTCCTCCCAGTGAAAGAAGATTCATCGTTTGTATTTGGATTTCGGCAAAGAGGCCCGAATCTTAGGCTTGGACTTGCCATTCATGGAATGAATCCCTATGGCAGTTTATGCACTTAGCACAGTTTGTGGCCTATTTTGCTAGTCATTTACAACTTGCCTCCTTGGTTGTGAATGAAGTGAAAATACATGTTGTTGTCTATGATTATATCAAGCCCAAGACAGCCAAGAAATGACATCGATGTTTATTTTAGTCCCTTGATTGAAGAATTGACAAAGTTATAGGACGAAGGGGTTGTCGTGTATGATGGGTATCAAAATGAGACATTCAATTTGCGTGCAATGCTATTTTGTACCATTAATGAATTTTCCAGCATACGGGAATTTGAGGGGATACAATGTTAAGGGCCATCATGCATGCCCTATCTGTGAACAAGACATAAGTTACGTACAACTTAAACATGGAAGAAAAATTGTAAACACTCGGCATCGACGTTTTGTGAAACCTTATCACCCTTACTGGCGATGGAAAGAAGATTTTAATGGAAGTCAAGAGCATGAAAGTGTGTCGATACCGTTAAATGGTCAACAAGTTCTTAAGCGGGTTGAGAACATCAGTACTACATCTGGAAAGACCCAAAAGAAGCTGACAAGTAAAACTTGCATACGGAAGAAGAGGTTCATATTGTTTGATATTCCATACTAGTCTGATCTACATGTTAGACATTGTATCGATGTTATGCATGTGGAGAAAAATGTTTATGACAGTGTCATCGGCACACTTCTTAACATTCAAGGCAAGACAAAGGATGGTTTGAATAGTTGTCAAGATCTAGCTGAGATGGGTATACGTGACCAGTTATATCCAAGGTCTAATGGTAAGAAAATATACTTGCCTCCAACATGTGACACTTTATGAAGAAAGTAGAAGACAAGTTTCTATCTGTGTCTGCGTTGTGTCAAAGTGCCACAGGGATACTCTTCAAATATTAAGAGTCATGTGCAGCTAGAGATATGAAATTAGTTGACTTAAAGTCTCATGATTTCCATGTTTTGATGCAACAACTGTTAGCCATGGCGATTCGAGACATTTTGCCTAACAAAGTGAAGAATGCCATAACTCGTCTGTGTTTTTTCTTCAATGTCATTTGTAGCAAAGTCATCGACCCTGTAAAGTTAGAGGACTTGGAAGACGAGGTTGTTATTATCTTGTGTCAGTTGGAGATGTATTTTCCTCCTTCATTTATTGACATCATGATTCAGTTAATTGTTCATCTGGTCATGGAAATTAAATTGTGTGGTCCCATTTATTTACGGTGGATGTAACCAGTTGAGAGATACATGAAGATCTTAAAAAGGTATACAAAGAATCTACACTGTCCTAAAGCATCCATTGTCGAAAGGTACATTACAGAATAATCTATTGAATTTTGTTTAGAGTACATGATGAGAGAGTGGGAGGTAAGGGTTCATGAGGGTTGCATGTTATAAATCCCGGTGTAAAGGAATTGCATCAAGCTCATTTGTATATACTGAATAATAGTAATGAAGTCTTGCCATACATAGTTCGCCACGAAACCTTAGTCAAAGAAAGTAACCCAAAAATGACCAAGAATAAGGTGTTGGAAGAGCATAACAAGACTTTCATAAATTGGTGTAAAGATACAATCTTTGATGATGATAATGCCTCTAAAACGTTAAGGAAGTTAGCAGATGGGCCTAAAAGAAATGTTAGAAGTTGGCAAGGGATACGATATCAACAAGTATTCGTTCTACACTAAAGAAGAAGATGACAAGACTACAATGCAAAACAATGGGGTTAGTCTTAGGGTTGAATCCCAACACTATGCTAATGTACATGACCATAATCCCCGTTTGGAGTCCATGCCTTACTTTAGAGTCATTAATGAAATCTGGGAGCTTAATTATGTTAAATTCATTGTTTGTGTTTTCAAGTGTATGTGGGTTGATAGCAACATCGGTGTGCAAACTGAAGATTTGGGATTTACTTTGGTAGATCTTAAGAAGCTAGCTTATCAAAATGAGCCTTTCATAATGGAAAAATAAGCTAAACAGATGTTTTATGTTCAAGATCCTTGTGGTGAAAGGTGGTCAGTGGTTCTACATGAAAAAACATTGGTATTAATCTTGAGGATGATGATTCAACCCTTGATATTGGTCTTACTTCTTGATTGACACATGTAATGACCCGCCTCGTCATTACGATATCACTAACTCTTAATCATGCATATCTCAATTTTAAATAAAACTCCATTAATTTGATTATGAAAATGATGGTAAATTTTTCACGATAATACAATTATCATACACATATTACAATTACATAATTAAACACTATGTACATATATATTAAATCAGTACATGTCATCCACATGTTAGAACTTCCTTTAGTTGTACATGTATATATACCTGAAATTACATATCTAACAAAAAGCCAAAGAACTAACTAAGGAAGAGTTGATTAACAAACACAACTCTTTTCCAAAAAGAACTCCAACGTCATCACGGTGACTCCAACCAAAAAGAAGATCTCCCTCCAAGGTCACCTACTGCTGCTCATCTGCTCACACGAACGAAAGTTCACGATCATCACAAGTACCAACCACACGGTACAACAAATGCAAGGGTGAGTTTATTATATAAAACCAACAAACATCAAATAACAACAATTGGAAAGGAAACAACATTACCCATCACAATCACTAACAAGATCCATGATCCCAATACACACTCAACAAACCAATCATCTGATACATTTCATAACTCAAACAATCATGCACGAAATGATGCATGCACCTAACTCATCTATCAGCATGCAATGTGGTACCATCCTCATGGAAATAGCCTCTCTCAGGAAAATGATGCAGTAGTCATGCACAGGCCGCTCCCCCTCATGGTGATCAACCCTGAGGCACAAGGGAGTTCCAAACCGAGATGCCCCCCTAGTACCTTCATACCCTACTGCCACCATCATATTTCCATCAATGCAAATAAAGTATAAAACATGGGCATCATCAATGTATGACCCGACTAGGAACACATCCTTCCTCGCAAGGGTAACCCGTCATACACCCCCCATGTACATACATAACACCTCAATATGGGTTTACCGATGCACTGACCGTGGCTAGGAACACATCCTTCCTCACAAGGGTAACCAACCAGTCACTGCATCCCACGTGTACATACACAGCATACAGCCATAGGCACCATCAATGTATGACCTGGCTAGGAACACATCCTTCCTCGTAAGGGTAACCAGTCATACACCATCCATGGGTATCCATGTATATCCACATCACACAATGACAACCATGGGCACCATCAACGCATGACCTGGCTAGGAACACATCTTTCCTTGCAAGGGTAATCAGTCATGCACCCCCATGGGTGTCAATATATATCCATATCACATAATGACATTATTAGCATCAACACAATCTCTTATCAATGTCATTATTAATATCCACATCACATCATCTAATTTCATCATCATACATATCAAAGTCATCTCATTTCAACATCATCAACTACATCATCATTATTTCATTTGTACATCATCAAACATGTCATCATTATCCCATTCAATCATCACCAACACATCAATAACATCTCATTTTAACATTATCAATGACATCAATATCACCTCATTCATCCACAATCCACTAAGAATTAAATATGAAAACATATTATAAAATTTCGGGCAGAATCTCCTCTGTAATTAAGACTTTTCCCAAAAATCCAATCATCACAATAATAATATCATTCACAATTTTATCCATCAACAAGTCAATTCATCGCATCCCATTAGTTAAAAACACAGTTTTTCTTGAAAATGAGCACACACAGGAACAAACACGTATCAATCATAAATACATCGCATCCCATTAGTTAAAAACATAGTTTTTCTTGAAAACCAGCACACAGCAGGGACAGGCAGTTATCTTCATAGTTGGACTCCCTGGCCTCCAACTATGGAATCTAAACTATTACCAACATAATAAACTCCCCTTACCTAACCAGGAGTTCTCCCTATTACAGCCTAGAGGAGTTGTTTCACGATCCTTCAAAATGCGTGCTTGTCTGAACACAAAGTTCTACATACCAAATTGAAGACAATTTAGTATAGATTCTAAAGGAAAGATCAAAGTTAACAGTAAGGGTTAAATACCCACTCAAATCGAAAAGGGGTTAAACGGTGTTTTGGGAAGTTCACATCAAAAGACATCAGTTTGAAATTCTGATCACACCAATGTGACCGGGGTTCAACAAGGATCATATAAATGACATCAATTTCATAAGAAGGAGACTTTTATAACATCTCATTTTCAAAGGGTTTTCAACGGGAAGTATAGAAACAGCCAATAACGGTACCCGAATCACAAGAGATATCAATAGAGGTTTAAACTAACTAGAAGAAGACAAAGGAAACTAAGATTACCCCAAAGAAACCAAGAAAGGAGGATTGGAGGCTTTGTTCTCTACCCAAACTTCCAGAAGATTTTCGAAGATTCCGCTCCGATTAAGTGGTTCTTCTCCGTGTCAGGGTCTCATGGCAAGCAACGGCTGCCCGTGGTGGTTGATGGTGGTTGTGGGTGGTGGAAAAGGGTGGAGGGAGGTTGGGAAAGACTTGGATGAGGGAGAAATACCAACTTTCGTGATTTTTCACGTTTCTGGGTATTTAACACCACCATGACTCGCCTAGGCGAGCCAAATAGCCTTCAAAAATTCGCCTGGGCGAGCTAGCCCAATTCTAGAATTTCTATTTCAGTGAAAAATTAATTTCTCATATTATAAACACTAGTTTTACAATCCCAGCGGTAAAAAGTTAGATATATGAGTTAGGAACATATCCTTAAAATGTGAAGGCGATCCAACGGTTAACTAATCCAGAATAACAGGTTTTCGGGTCAAACTCATAATCGCACAATTCAATACAGCTCAAACAAACTCCACATAACTTGACATCTACAGCAAGAAATTGCACATGGATAATTCACATAACATTTAAAATAATCCTAATTAATAAAGTAATCAAATTATACAAAAAATACATCACACATATATTTTAAGTTATCAAAATTTTAGGGTGTTACAACACAAATGGCTAACATCAATGGAGAAGAAGAATTTGACGACGTCCATGCAAATCGTAATGATCATAGTGAAGGAGAATTAATTAACATTGTTTAATGTAATCTTTTTTTATATTTACTTGTTTCCACATTTACAATTATATAACTTACTATACTTTTGAGTTGGCTTTAATTAATGTTGTTTTTAACATGCACATGACTAAACCACCGAGCTCCCCTCCTCCTCTTGAGTCAGCACCTTCGCCGTCTATGTTGAAGAAGACTTGAAAAGCAACACAGCTGAGATCATTGGCTACCAAACCCGTCGGTGTTGAGACACTAGTGGTTCTTGTGTATCCTACAACTGGGAAGGCTGATGGTCCCCACAAAAAGAAATTAAGGACATATTTGGGGATCATCGCTCGAGACAAGGTGGTTGTTACAATTGCTAACTGGAAAGAAGTTCCAGCAGCTCATAAGGATTTGATCTAGGAGGACATTTAGGTATTTGAATTTTATGTTGAATTTTATCGTAATTGGTTGTACTAAAAATCATAAAATGTTGAATGTTATTGATTAACTATTAAATGTATTTTTTGTATCCCATGCTGAATTTGATATACCAAAAGCGTCCGACCAAAGGACAAAGAAGAAAATCCTTATGACGGTAGGAGAGCGATGGACACAATTTAAATTAGATTTGACCTCCAAATAGGCTCTGGCACAAGGCAAGGAGGAGGGTGATGACACTGTCTATGAGAAGTACAGTATCAACAAAGAAAAACGGAACCAATTTTGTCAGAGTCGTAGAGACCCTTCATGGGAGGTTAGTCGACTTCAATTGTTTATGAATAAAACATTTAACTTGCATTATTTTGAAGCGCATTTTGTTAACATGGTTCTATGTAATTGTGATAGGATGTTAGAAAGAAGGCTCAAGCCATCTAGAAACTATACACTTCCCCTCATGTGTTGTCTTATGGAGGTTGTGATTTATTAGAACAAAAGTTAATGGATGAAAAACAAAAGAAATGATTGGAGGAAGCACGTGAAGTGGAAGATGGCTCACACCAAAAAATCAGGAGAGATGACATCTGAGACGACAAGTAAAATTGCATAAAGGATTGTAATTTATTTTTTGTTTCAACGGTCATTAATTATAATAACAACAACAAATTCGAAAACTCATGAAGTATGATGTTGATTGCAAGATACCCTGGAAGAGCACTCTACACAGGGTAGCTTTGTCGCCCATAGATGTGAGGATATACTGTCTGTTGCCATTCGGCAACCAGAGCACTCTGGTTGTGTCTGTATTGTTAGAGCTAGTGTGACGACCAGACAATACTTTGGAACGACTTCAGCAAGCTCCAACACGTCTACGTTTATCAAGTCAGACGAGTTGGATTGACTCAAACAGAATATCAAGGACGAGCTGGAGCAGTCGATCACTGAAAAAGTGACTCGACAACTAATGTTGTCCTTACACCAAATGCAATCCCAGAAATTTATATTACCTCTTGAGGTTGAGGTTGGTCCTTCTACTGCCCGTGTCAGCATGAAGGAAAGTCGTGTTGATCCCTTGGGGCAGGACCCAGACATGGGTGCATCAGACATACATGTGTCGTATATTGATGACAATCCTCCCCACCTGGTTGCCCTTGGAAGAGTTTATAAGGGATCGACAACCATGCACAACATCCCTTTGGCCAATGATCAACTGAAGGTGAGGATTGAGGAAGTTCAAGATGTTGATGCTCGCATCTCTGTACCCACCAAAGATGTTAAGTTAGTGGGGCAGGCCCTTAATACCTTCGTTGCTTGGCTGACACATCTTGTAAAGCCTATTTCAAAAAAGATATGTCCTTTTTGCTGTGTTTATTATCATTTTAAAAGGATTTGTTACAAATAAAGTGTTGATTGTCATTGACTTATGCTTATTAACGTGTAGGATAATTAGGGACCTGAGGGACCAACGAAATCTATACATAAGTCAAAACCTGATGAGATCCCCATACCAGATCACATTGACCATCCCGTAGCTTTTCCTCAGGCCTATGGAGGTGGTGTGAGATACTAGTGTGTTTGGGGTGTAAAATAAGGATGTCTTCTTATACAAAAAGCATGAAGATATTTCTGAAATAATACACGGTGATCAATGTCTCAACATCTATATTTTACAGATGTGAATTCTGTAAGTCGTTTTACATTACAGTCCATTACATAACCAATTATTTTAAATTGATACATAATTTACCTTATTTTAAAAATTAAACATATGAATGACTTAAGTCTGCAATCTAATCTTAATTACTCTCTTTGTCCCTTCAAATGCTACAATTAGAGCAACCATAATTGTTATCAATGTACCTATAGAACAACAAAATATTAAGGTGGAAGAGCTATATTTGTTGAATGCGTGAAGAAAACGAGAAAACAACTATATTTGTAGGTTGAAGAGTCGTTTATGCAAATTACACCTTCACCTACGAGGTTCACGTGTCTCATTAAATTAGCCAATGTGAATTTGTCCTCACGTGTGCATTAGAAAAAGTAAATGAAGTAGCAAACAATAATAGCTATTTAGATGTTAACAAAGAATTAACAATTTTTATTTGTTACTTAATTGACTTTATGTGCGTCAGAAAATGTACAATGAAATAGCAAATAAGAATTACTACTTCTTTGTTAACTTCAAAGTAGCAATTCTTATTTGCTATTTTACTTTATGTGTGTCAGAAAAAGTAAAATAAAGTTACAATCAATAATTGCTACTTCATGAAAATCGTAAATAGCAATTGCAGGAATGAAATTGCTATTCTTAATAGTGATCTCATATGATGTGCATGTGCCATGCCACATCGTCAAAGTTGAAAATTTGACTAGGTTTTTTGTCAAAACCAATCCATGCCAATAATATTTTTTGTAACAGATCCATTTAGATAAAAAGTTTTAAAAAGTGACCCAAATTGTTCAATTAGCTATTGGGATTCTCTCCGGCTTATCTTTCTCTGGTACTACTTTTCTTTTAATCTGTAAGTTGTAGTTGTCGCGTCTTTTACAATTCAATCTCCATTCTTTTTTCTAGTGTATTTAATTACTTCACTAATATTTTTTTACCGACACTAAATTTGTAGATATATTTGTTTCCACAATTGCATTACAACTCAATATATCAATGGCCTTTTTACTCAATTATTTACAATTTCTGTTGACAAAATGTAATTAACCAAAGTTCAAAACCATAATAGGAATAACAAAATTGCCACATGCCAAGGAGTGACCAGGGTTTGTTTGAGTTCTTCCAAGAAACAGATTAAAAATGGGGGAGATGGGGAGAGAATCTAGAAATTAAGGTTTTAGCACCTTTGAGCTAGGAAGTTAGCAGATCGTCATGTGTTTCTATAAAGGAGTAGTGTAGTGAAGGGTGATTATTTGCTATTGCAAGGAGATAGACTCCATCGTTTTTTTTTTCTCATTAATACATTATATCACATTATCACAAGTCACAACCCATACGCAGTCACTCTAATTTGGTATAGCATTACATCTAGCTGTTTAGAACCATATAATTGGCTTCATTTAAAGACAAGCAACCCCATGAATTTTATTCTGTTTTAGTTATCTTTCTTTTGTTATTGTGAATACTTCTGGTTGGTCTGGTATGAAGCGAATTTGGTTGACTAAGGCTAGTTATAGGCCGTAACATGAATACTTGTCCCACCAGATGAAGTCATCCTAATATGCTACCTTAAGTGATATTTTTTGCATATTTCAAAGTTCAGAGCAGCTTTCGCTTGAGAAATTATTTGACCGCTATCCAAGATCATGTATTACAATTCTGTTTTTTTTAGGCTATGTATTTAAAGGATGGCTTTTCGTTATCAATAGTTACACTAGGGTAGTGCTATAATCTAGTTCTTGCTTTTATATGACTCCGCTACAAGAGGGGTAATTACTGCAAACATGACCTATTACAATACATAGACTACCTTTTTTTTTACAGCATTCTATAGACTACCTTATTTCTACAATTCATTTGAAGTTAATTTTGGACTATGAAAAATTCAGTTATATTCATTACCATTACAAGATCTTGGCCGGTCACATACCATGATCAAATGTTGTGCAGGCTTTACACAAACACCAGTTCGTGAAGAAGAGGTGGAGATGCACGGTGGAGAGAGGTGCGGTGGTTGCGGGGCAATGCCTGGACGGGCAATGCCAAAGAAAATTAAGTCTCTACCGGACACACTTCTTTGTCACATTCTCTCTTTGTTGACAACCAAAGAAGCTGTTGCCACAAGTGTTCTGTCCAAGAGGTGGAGGCCTCTATGGCTCTCAGCCTCCGCTCTTCACTTCAACGACAAATTTATGCTCAAGACAATTAGACCTATTTCCGATATCTTCAGTTGGTGAACAGTTATGCTCTTGCGAGATGCAGTACAACCCATCTAAAGGTTTAACCTTGAGTGTGTGTCTTTTTTCTGCGACACTTCTATGCGAGATGCAGTACGACGCAAAGTTGAGCACCTTAGCCTTTCTCTGCGTGCTACCATCAACTTGCCACGTTCTATTCTCACCAGTACAGCTCTTATGGTTCTCAAGTTGAAAGGGTTAACAGTTTTTCTTTTTATTCTGGAAGGGCCGGAAAGGGTTAATAGTGAACAGTATTTTCTTCTGTTGTTAACTTCCTTGAATTTAGACATCTTGAGATTCTTGCTTCATGTCCAGTGTTCTTGAGGATTTGCTCATTATGTGCTTGCAATTTCCTTACTCTCTTCACAATGGACAATTGAAAGAAGGGTTAATTAACATTTTAATTCTTAAACATTTGTTTGACGGATCAAAATCTTTTAACTTTTTTCCATTAAAATTTTTAATCTTTAATTTTTGTTTTACTGATTAAAATCTCTAAACTTTTAGAAATTTTAATTTAGTCTCTAAACAGATCTTTTAACCCATTATTTTTATTTATTTAATAAGATTTTAAAGATTAAAAACTAATTTTTTTAAAAAATTTAGAAACTAAAAATATTAATGAAAAAAAGTTAAAAATACATTCATAAGTCAAACAAAAATTTAAGAACTAAATCTTTAAGAAAAAAAGTTGAAGAATATTAACTAATAGAATAAAAGTTTACAGACTAAAATTGAATTTTTAAAAAATTTTAAAAACTAAAAACTTAGTTGACCTAGAAAGAATTACCCAAATTAGTCAAATTAGATATTTGTGGTTTTAATTATTACACTTTTCCGGAGAAACATTTCATATTATGGAGTTTGTGCGCAATGCGCATTAGAGTGGTATTTATGAACTTAAATAATGCTTCCTGAATCTAATAGAGCACTATATCATTGTGCGCAATATGGATATTACATCAGTTTCTATGTAATACAGCATTATATCATAATAATACAAAGGAGCGGGTTCCTCTAAAGTATTACATCTAGCTGTTTAAAACCATACAAGCGGCTTCATTTGAGGACAAACAACCCATAAATTAGATTCTGTTTAACATAGAGACTAAGGCCAATAGTTATGTATTTAACAATTTACAATTTAAAAGATGACTTCGTTTTCAATCCCTGAAGAAGGCACACTTTGACAGTGCTATAATGCAGTTACTTGCTTTTGAATCCTCTAGCAGAGGGGTACTGACTGCAAAACAGCACCTATTTCCCATAGACTAACTTATTTCTACAACTCATTTGAAGTTACTTTTGTACTAAGAAAACTCAGTTATATTCATCACCATTACAATATTAAATGTCAGAAATTAACCAACACAAAACAGCTGACTTGGTCACATACCATGATCAAATCTTGTGCAAGCTTTACACAATATGTTGCAGAGCAGTCAGATGATTTCTCAAGAGAAAGCTGCTCTGAACTTTGAAGTATGCAAAAAAATACCCCTCAAAGTAAGCATGTAAGGATAACTTCCTCAGGCGGACAAGTATCTATGTTACACAGCCTATAATGAACCTTAGTCAGCCAAATGTTTTGCTTCTTGCTAGACCAACTAGAAGTATTCCCAATAACAAAAGAAATACACTATAAAGTATTAGTAACTAAAAGGAAGGCCTCGAAACATTATGCTGTTCAGATCAAAATAGGCTTCCATCAACTTTGATGACTACAAATTGCTACATAGCATCTCTATAAGAATGATTTCTGCACTTGAAACTGCCGGTACTTATTTTCTTCTCTGAAAAGCATTCATATGAATAGGACAGTTAATTTTTATAAATGATAAGAATTTGAATACATGATGAAAAGAAAACCAAATTCTCCAGAGGCAAGCCTAAATATAATCAATGTATCTACTACAGCTATAAGCAGATTGGTTGTATATTCACATTATGGATTAGCATATTTCCACTATATCATAATTAAAAAAAATCAGTAAACACCAAAACAAGAATTATGTTGGAATTAAAAGGTTCAGGTAGAAGAGTAAAAGAGAAAGAATGCTTTTATTAGTATTACAGATTGATAGGTGTAATAATGTTATACAAAATACTAACACAATGGTCACATTTATAAACTACTGTACAAGCCCAAGCAAAAAAGTTACTGAGGGGGGAGGTGGATAAGGAATCCTCTTAAGAAAAAAAAAAAAACAGAAAACAATTAAGAGAAAAAAGAAAACTAATTGAACAAAGCTTCCTAATCTAAGTCCACTAATATAACACAACTACTAACCCAAGATAAACAAGGAAACAAATTCACAAAATATATTAATTCAAAAGACAACCCCTAATATTGCTTGACGAACTAATTCCACAACATATCCAAAGATATTGAAATATAATCCACAGATATTATAAATAATATTGTAATTTAAATATAAACAATTCATGGCTTTCACATGGTAATTTAAGCTTTTGAGAGTTAGTCCTAGACATGGTATTAGAGCCTTAATTGATCAAGTAGTCACGAGTTTGATTTTTGCTACCCCATTTTTCTAAATGAAAGTTGGATTCGGGCACAAGGTGGTAAGACTTTTAGTACTTGATGCCAAAATAAGCATTGATAAAAACAGATAGAACTCAATAAAGCTTTAATTTAAATATCATTTTTTCATTAAATTCCGCCTATGTATGTTTGCATGCATAGCCTATCCCAAGCCAAGATAAAGGAGGAGGGTTGGCGTCAGGGGTTGCGAACAGACCGTAAAAAACCAGCTATTTTTATGTGATGAATCTTTATGATATTTCGTTGGGACATACCTTTCATAGCGACGCTTTACATCGTTACCCCAGGGGCGTACCCTTGTTTTTCCCCCCTTCCTTTCACGCCTCTTTTATTTTAACTTATTTTTCCTCTCTTTTGTCTTATTTCCACTTTTTTCTTCCCCTCTCCCTTCCCCTTTCTTAGTCTTATTTCTGATCTATCATTGGGTTCATCTACCACCGACCCCAATTAACTTGAATTAAAGATGTTGTTGATGTTGATCATTTTTTAATTATTTCTGAAATAATTCACATGCCAGCTAAACACAAATCAAATAGGAAGCTTTCAAATTCATAAGTTTCAAAAAGAAAGAAAAATATACCTTTTAAGACATAAGATTCAATGGAATACAATTTGACAGGTTTCAAAGTTCCTTTGAAGTATAGATAAATGCCTGCGAATTTGGAGCTTTTCCTCGGAACTTAAGGAACTTGATATGTAGATTGTCATTGTCTCTAACACTCTGGCATTTTGCATAATATACCCTACAAAATCCAGCTCACTTTCCAATCCTTGATACTCTCTTAAGCAGAATGTTTTGAGATGTAAAAGGCATTCAGGAACAAGCAGTGAATGGATCCATCTTGGCTCTTGTCCCTTTGCATATTTTTGTGGTTCCTGCAATAACAGATACCAAATCTTCTCAGACCCAAGTGCATAACATGTAAAATAAGATTCACTTTTCAACTCAGCAAACCTTATAAATTGTAAGAACTTCAAGCTTGTGGGAACGTTGAAGTAAGCTTGCTAACAAATCCCATGAATAGTTTCCGAATGAAATTTCCAGCTGGATTAATTTGTCAAACACTGGAATATCACTGGTAGAAGCATGCTTCAGACACTGCACGAATAAGGCATGACAAAAAACTGATCAAAAAACAAAAACAAATAAAGTTAAAACAATGCTACTCCTGTGTTATAAAAATGTCCGTGATAGAGGTAATAATAGATGGGGTCAGGTGTATAAAAGAAGAAAAGTCAGTTAGTGGCCCTGTTAGTGAAGTCTGTAACTGTTAGTAGCTAGCTGGTGGTTAGTTAACTAACTGACAGTTAGTTACTAGGAGGGAATATTATAAATAGAAGAGAAAGAGAGGGAAGAGGGGTTGGGAAATCAGTAGGAGGTTGAGTGCACCTCGAATTCACTCAGTGAGTGCTGTAACTGCAATTGACATCAATAAAATTCATCTTTTTCTTCATTCTCTGGTCCAGTTCCTATCAACTGGTATCAGAGCTCCAGATTGGGTATGAGTTAGAGATTCAATACAGGCCTGGAAGGGAGAATGTGGTAGCTGATGCACTTTCCAGGCAGTTTGCCTTTACTGCTATTTCTATTGTACAGCAGGAGGAATGGGCTGATTAGGAGGTAGGAGGAGGAACTGCAGAATGATCTTCAAGTATATGATATATAAAGGGCTGTTAACTAAAAAAGTGGAGAAGTCAGGGAATGCCATAAAAGGGGGAAGATTATTTTACAAGGACAGGTTGGTATTGGCCAGAAATTCTTCTATAATTCCTGTAATTTTAAAGGAGCTGCATGGTTCACCTGTAGGAGGCCATTCAGGGTTCTTTAGAACACTGAAAAGGGTAGCTGGTGTGGTGTTTTGGCATGGTATGAAGAAGACTGTGAGGCAGTATGTGGCTGAGTGTGAAGTTTGTCAAAGGAATAAGGCCAGTACTTTAGCTCCAGCAGGGTTATTACAGCCTTTACCTATTCCTACTAAGGTTTGGACTGATATATCCCTGGATTTCATTGGCAGCTTGCCTAAAGCTCAAGGCAAGGATACCATTTTGGTAGTAGTAGACAGATTGACAAAATATGCTCACTTCTTAGCATTATCCCATCCTTATACTGCCAAAGAGATAGCTGATGTGTTCATAAAAGAGGTGGTCAGGTTGCATGGGTTTCCAAATTCTATAGTTTCAGATAGAGACAGCTTGTTTATGAGCCAATTTTGGAAGGAGTTGTTCAGACAAGCAGGCTCACAGCTGAAGATGAGCACTGCATACCATCCTCAGACTGATGGGCAGACAGAAATGATGAACAAGTGTTTAGAAGTTTACTTAAGGTGTTTGACTGGTACTAAACCAAAGCAGTGGCCTGATATGTTGGCTTGGGCTAAGTTCTGGTTTAATACTAATTACAATATTTCGGCAAAGATGTCTCCTTTCACAGCTTTATATGGGCAGGAACCTCCCTTGTTAATCAAGGGAGCAGATCTACCTTCTAAGTTAGAAGAAGATAATAAGCTGAGCAAAGACAAGGATGAGCTGATTCAGGAATTGAAGATGAATTTAGTGAAAGCTCAAGAACAGATGAAAAAAATATGCAAATAACATAGAAGGGAAATAGAATTTCAAGTAGGAGATTGGGCATTATTAAAGTTGCAGCCTTATAGGATGAAATCTTTGGCAAAGAAGCCAAATGAGAAGTTAAGCCCAAGGTTTTATGGACCTTATAAGGTAATTCAGAAGGTGGGGGAAGTGGCTTATAGGCTGCAACTGCCAGAGGACAGCAGAATTCATCCTGTATTCCATGTGTCTTTACTCAAGAAAGTTGTTAAGTCTACTTGTTCTCCTCAACCCTTGCCTAGGGCTCTGAATGAGAATTTGGAACTGCAAGTACAAGCTGAGCAGATTATCCAAACAAGAATTACAGGGGGGGGCAGCAAGAGGTGCTTATTAAATGGCAAGGACTGCCACATCATGAAGATAGCTGGGAAAGTCTGGAAGAAATCAGAAATGCTTTTCCTCAATTGGACCTTGGGGACAAGGTCCATCTTGAAGGGGAGGGTATTGATGGAGGTAATAATAGATGGGATTGGGTGTATAATAGAAAAAAAAGTCAGTTAGTGGCTCTGTTAGTGAAGTCTGTAACTGTTAGTAGTTAGCTGGTGTTTAGTTAACTAACTGAAGTAACTGACAGTTAGTTACTAGGAGGGAATATTATAAATAGAAGAGAAAGAGAGGGAAGAGGGGTTGGGAAATCATTAGGAGGTGGAGTGCACCTCGAATTCACTCAGTGAGTGTTGTAACTGCAATTGACGTCAATAAAATTCATCTTTTTCTTCATTCTCTGGTCCAGTTCCTATCAGTCCGCCATCATAAATTTTCCATCAGTCTTGTTAATTATCGCAACTTCAGAGTCTCAATTATTACCTTCACAACTTGTAGCACATAATATTTACCAAGAATCTGATATATTTCTATACAAAATGTCAGTGTTTTTTTTTTTCACTTTTAATATTTTTTTAAACAAAAAAGCTCAATGG
Organism: Glycine tomentella; assembly: GCA_007407185.1. Taxonomy (NCBI): domain Eukaryota; kingdom Viridiplantae; phylum Streptophyta; class Magnoliopsida; order Fabales; family Fabaceae; genus Glycine; species Glycine tomentella. Next base: position 254,720 of record PYAF01006053.1, on the reverse strand, counting down.
GCTAGCCAACCCAGACCCATTTATCAACTCATTTTGGAACAGCTATGTGGGCTGGCATGTTGAGTTCTCTAAAAGCCCAGCCCACCAAAAGCCACCCCTAGCAATAGTTTCATTAAACAGTATGCTTCAACTTATAGGCCCGAGGATTACATTAATAATAAAGGACAAATACAATTTACAAGTGACAAATTGAGATAACACCGTATCCTATGATAACATTGAACTTACTCTAATTGAATATTAATATGATTCAATTTCCAACATTCCCCCTCAAGTAGATAAACAGGAATTCTCCATTCTCAGCTTGGATGTTATTATTTGATAAAATGTCTGTCCACCTCAATGTGTTTAGTTCGATCATGTTGAACTGGAATATGAGCAATGTAATTGCTAACATATTATCAATACAATAGAGCTTCATAAATCAATCCCATTTAATCTTCAAATCTCCTAAAATAATCTCAAGCCAAAGTAATTCACAAATACCTTGTGCCATAGCCCAAAACTCACCTTCAAATTCAACACTAGAACGAGCCACTACATTATGCTTTTTACTCCTTCAAATTACAAGATTTCCTCTGAGAAAAGTACAATAACATGTACTGGTTCTCAACTCAATAATTGACCCTACATAATAAGCATTATTATAAGCCTCGAGTTGCATTCCTGTTCCTTTAAAATAAAATTACTCTTCCAGGAGTTCCCTTGAGGTACTGCAAAATTCTATGAGCTGCCTATAAATGACCACCTCTTAGGTTATGCCAAAAATGACTAACCATCTTAAAACAAATGTAATGCCCAGTCTAGTGTTAAGCAAATTAATCACCCAACAAATGCTAATACATCTTATTATCTACCGTAGCACCTTCATCTACACTACCCAGTTTATGGCTCAAATCTATAGGAGTACCCACAATTTTATAAGCTGTCTTGTCTGTCTCCTGGAGCAAATTTGTGATATTTTTTGTTGAGATATAAAAATACCTTTACTAGATTGAGTCACCTGAACAACAAAGCCTTATTCCACTAAGTGAGGTCAGCTACATGGACCACAAGACGTCATTCGGCTTGTGTACACGAGCCATAAAGTGTGTTACTTAAGGGTAATGACCTAACGTTCATCTTTGCAACTGGAGTGATGACCTTTGAATATAATCAATCTCATTGGTTTCTGTGAAAAACCTTTAGCAACCAGTCTTGCTTTGTACCTCTAAATCGACCCAGTTGCCTTATATTTTACTGTATATACCCATTTGACATTTTCTTCTGATAATTGATAAAGCAACCAACTTACCAACTCCCATGATTTATTCTTCTCCAATGCCTCGATTTCTATATCTATGGCCTAGTGTATATTTTTATTTAATAATGCCTCAAAAACATTATTGGGAATTGGGATAGTGTTAAGATTTGCAGGAAAGGTTTTATGGGATGGTGAAAAAAATTTAAACGAGGTTATTTGAGAGAGAGGACCTAGTTGACTTTTAGGTGCATTTTCTGATTCCTTTGATAGCAATTGCGAGGTCATGGTTATCTTCAACTACTGGGGCTTCTATTTCATTCAATGCTTCCTTTGACTCAAGTTCATGGGAATTTGACTTGAGACCAGGAATACCAAATGTTTCAAAATGAATCCCCTGATCTTCCCTAACACACTCACCCCTAAGGATAAGATTGAGTGAAATAGGCTTGTTCCTAATGAAAGGTAACATCGTGACTTGTGAGAGACAGAATTTTTTAGATGAAGGATGGTAACAAGTATCCTTTCTAAGTAGAGGAGTACCCAACAAAGGATACTGCCATCAGCAACAGTTAAAAGGGTATTACCATCATCAATCTAAATGTTTTGTGCACCCTAGTAAGATTTGAGAATTTATAGTGTCCATCCTTCCCATGTGTGTCATCAAAAAGAACCACGATCCTTGATATTTGACGAGGCAACGAAAAAGATGAAACTTATAGAATACATGATTATGTTGAGCAAATGTACTGACACTGATCAGATTTTGTTATGTCTGGAACCATAAGTAAATTTTTGACAGAGTGATGTGTTGGATTGTAGGGAAGATGGAAAGAAGTGTTGAGCTCATGGGAGTAGTTAGGGAAAGTTAAAGCCATACTGCGAGAAGGCATTTATGTTTCAGTGAAAACACAGTGGCACCATGTCCTGATTTGTGGCATATCTGACATTGGATCAAGCTCCGACCACCAAAACGCCCTCCACCTCAGCCACAAGCTCTGTCATTACAAGTTACAGCCATCATGTCCTCAGAATGAGTTGTCATTATTATAATCAACATCAGTTAGAGAGAAGCCATAGGCATTTGTGGACTGCTTAGTCACAAAAGGCTGAATGTCAGAGAATGAGATGGTGAGGTAACAACATGGCTGAACAAGGGATGAAGGTTGAACATCAAAATGAGCAACTTTGACAGACAACAGTTCCTGTAGAGCATTTTGCTTGTTCCTTTTAAATCACGCCTTTAGTACAAGAAGTCACTTGATTTCCCTCACTAAGAGGCTCGACAAGACCAGTAACAGTCATAATGAAAAGTATTAGTCAGGGAGGCCTCCAAGAATAGCCTCAAAATTGTTGCAACTAGATAGAATACTGGATCTCCAATGGCAAACAATGAGTCTACTAGAGATTTGATGCAAAGGAATTCTGAGATGGAACTTGCTCCATTCTTAATCATTCAAATTTCTAAGTGGAACTGAGTGGATTTTGCAAGCACGAGTGCATGAAAATGGCTATGAATTTCATCCCAAACCTGATAGGAGTGGTGAAATCCAACAAAGCAAGCTAAGCTTGAATTAGAAAGTTGAAATTCATGCCCTCAGATTGCTGGATCAATTTGTTCATTTGTTGTAGCCATTGCAAGAAGTTGTTCTTGTTGAGTGACAGGGATAGAGTGAGGTGAGAGAAGTTAATTGGTGTCAATGCAGGGATTGAAATTTGAGGAGAATGATGGACTGTTGAGGATCAAGAGAAATGAACAAATTTTGCCGATAATCCATGATGATTGGCAAGGATTGCAAGAGGCTCTATGATACCATGTTAGAATTTTACAGTGTGAAAACTGAGTGAGTGAGAGTCAGTGATATCTTTTCTGAATGAAGTGTATTCCACTAGATTGACTAAGTGCTGGACAGTATTTATAAAAGCAGGATGCTTGCAGCACAAGCTTAGCTGTATGCATATATGTAGCTGTCAATAAACTTAAATCCTAACTGGCTTAACAGAAGCTAACAGATCTAGCAAACTTAACAATCATAATACTAGACTACTCTGACAGCTTTAACATCATACCAAATGACAAATTCTTGTATCATAAACAAATACATTAATAAAGTTCGGTACTTTTGTACAGTGGCCCCTCTTGCAGCATAAAGGAGGAAATCCACTCTTAGGAGCTCCTCAATTGGTAGGGAACTTCTGTTAGGATCCAATTTTAATTGTAAAGTATGGGACTTGAGTCTCAAATTGGAAGTAACGGATTCTAGTGAGGGGTATATAAGGTCTTGGACTTTCTAACTACAGAGCTACCTTTTGAGGTTTGGTTCTGCCAAGGTCAGAGCTTTCCACCATGTTTCCCAGTTGCAAACGATCAGCACAAGTGATGATGCCAGCATTTAAGTGTTCTCCCAGGACTAGTCAAAGGACTCATGCATAAGTAACCTGCATGGCACTAGGGCTGTGCAGTGTGGTGGGATGTTAGGACTTAGGATCCAATTGCAAAATATGGTACTAAGGTCTCATATTGGAAGTGTGGGATTCTAGTCTGGGGTATATAAGATCTTAGGCTTTCCAATTACAATGGCTACCTTTAGTGGTGTGGTTCTCCCAAGGTTCTTACCAGCTTCACAATTGAGACATGGAGCACCTAATAGCAGGCTATATCCATATAACAGTATAGGGAGCCACATTTCCTGTTTCAAATTCATTGAAACCCAACTTCATCCTCGACAGCACCACTTTAGGGACTTAAGTACCCTAAAACTAATTTAACAATTAGAATTCACTTTGAAAGCGAACCATATTAAGCAGCTTGTTCTGTTGAAACTGATTTTAGGCTTGCACCGTAACTCTATTTTGCATCACTTCAACCCCTCTTTGCCCTTGCTCTGTCTGATTTTCAACCATCAAATCATTATTACATGCAACTCTGACTATTTTAGCCTGTGCATCCTTATCTTTCTGTTCATAAGGTGTAGTCCCCTGAAGCTCCGCAAAACAGTTGCCCTTGTACTTATCCTCCTCCTTTTTATGATTTATCTCTCTCCTAGTTCATGTCTTTTGCATTTGTATCATCATGTCCTTTTCCCCCAATATTAACTACTACGAAAACCCCATATCACATTGAAAACAAAACACCAAATTCAATGCAACACCATGTTATTTTGAGCAAGAAACATTGAAACAACAACCCTAATCGCAAACTATAACCATTTTCAAAGAGTACCATTAACTCATTCATAATTTCCACAAACATATCTCATAAAAACACCAAATTGAATGCAAAAACATGTTTCTCATTAAGACTAGAGTGCAGAAGCACCGTACCGCAACCGTGGAGGGCGAAAGCGAGAGGCACCGAACATTAGAGAGCGCTTGGAAAATCAAAAGCATGGACTTGAGGCACCTCTCCTTCCAAGAAAACCCAATTTTGGCACCGGACAAGTGCTTCAAATCAAGCTGGAAGTTCCCCTCGGCGCAAACGACACCTCCGCAGGCATCGTTGTAGGTCGATTCGAGCACTAAGTCTTCCAGCGCGGGGCACCCAGCGAGAAGCTTCACCACATAATCGTGACAACCAAACAGAACCCTATCTCCGACATGCAGAACCTTCAGCAGAGGCAAAGAGACGGAGAAAGAAGCGAGCGCGTTGAGGAACACGCCGTTGAGCTTCATGACCAAGACAGTGTCGCAGTGGAAGAGGCAGCGCGGGAGCGCCACGTAGCGCGAGAGCGAGAGGGAGAGCTCCACGCGTTCGGCGCGGCGGCGCGCCACGTGACACAGCCAAGTGGCGATGTCGCGCGCGGAGTAGTTAGGGTTGGCGCAGCGGAGGCGGAAGCGCTCGATGGCGGGCGCGTCGTGGAGGAGGAGCACGGAGTAGACGAATTCGGCGAAGCCAGTGAGGCCGCCGGGATGGTGGAACTCCGGGGAGGACTCGTCGTCGAAGTCGAGGACCGAGACGGCGGGCCAGAGCGGACGCCACCGCTTGGAGAGAATGCCGGTGATGACGGCCTGCTTGGTGGGGACGAGGGAGAGGATTTGGAGGAGGAGCACGTCGGGGAGGTGGCTGATTCTGTCGTCGTCGCCGGTGGGTGGTTTCTGCCGATGCGACGGTGGCTCGGAGGATTCCGCCATAGGTGGTCGGGTTAATTGGAAGAACAAGTGAATCTCTAGTGTTTTGCTTTGGGTCTAATGACTAATGAGGTTGGGCATTGCATAGTGCACACTTGGTTATCATAATGCCCACCGGATCGTGTGAATTGTTTTCTTTACTTCATTAATAAATAATAACTTCATTTGTATTTTGGTTTTATTTTCATTTTATCACGCGATCTCGTTTTGGCCATGTCATCCTTATTCATTGCTTATTTTTTTTCCTTGTATTATTGAATTTGTTACATAACGCTTTTTAGGAGAATGATTCAACCTTTTGGGTCAAGTTTTATTAAAATGGGTTCATTCTATAACAAATTAATGATATATGGGTTTATTTTGATAAAAGTCCAAGGTTAAACTAATAATTTAAAAATCTAATAGTTCAGTTAGCAAAAAAAGATGAAACAACAATTTTAAATAGTTGTTTCACTGTAAGCACAGTGCTATAATTTTCAATAGTTGCTAAAACATTATTAAATTACCCAAGTGAATGATTTGATCGTGTTCTATATGAGAGTAAGAGGTGTTAATAGTTTACTAAAGACACAACAAATTAGATTTGTTGCATGATCACTTTAAAGGAAGTAACAATTCAAAATTCTTGGTTTGTAACGTTAAAAGGAAGTAGTAATTCGAAATTGTTGGTTTGACCTTAAGCCTGGTTGTGTCCAAGTCACATTGGATTCTACCAAACAATTAAGTCTTTAAGGTTTTGATATTAACAAAATATAAATTGTATGTGTTAACCTTTCATACTTAAGTTACAAATTTATCTATCTCCATGAGATACAAGCAGAAAGCATGAGGATAAAGGTTTTGGATGATAGCTGAAGTATCAGTCATTAGACGATACTGCCACAACATCCAGTCCCAAGAAGATAAGTGCTTCATCACTTGGCTCATAGTCCAAAGGCAATGGAACTGTTAATCGATCCTCAAGAACTGAGAGTTATCATCAGAAAGTAACGTTCATGGTTCAGGAAACAATTTGTGTCATAGTGCACAAGAGGGAAGTTAATAGATTACCACTTGCTTGTAATCAATTAAACCAGTGAGAAAACATTTTTCCCAAAACTTGAAACATGGAACACTTAGTTTTTTATGCACTCATGAAAATCTTGAGTTTCAAAAAGGCTTTTTATGAAACTTTTGCTTTGAAAATATGAATGCAAAAGCATGAATGAGATTTATGCAATGGATCATAGGAGGCATCAACTTAGACATACATAAATTAAAAATGTCATTCAATTGAATTGACAAGTAAAAAGCCTAAACATTAATGTCTAAGATCATCAGCTTCATGGATCATCTTTTGCTCCCTATGAGTCTAACAATATTCCCCTTTTTGCTTTGATCATGTCAAACTTTGATTCAACATTTTTTATGCTTAGATGTTCTTCAGGAGAGAGTTTACAGTAGCTATTCTTTGATACCTAAAAGAAACTCAGCTTGCTAGCCAAGATTAAGTGTCAAGTATCATTTGCATAAAACATTATTAGCAATGTTTCAGCATTTTATTTTTCTCCATGTTCAATGTTTAAAGTTCAATTTAATCAAAGCATATATTTTTATCCCCCTAACTTTATTTTACTACCCCTTTTGGCTTATCAAAGGAAAAATATAGCATGCAATGGGAAATAAGCAAAGGAAGAAAAAAAAAATAGTTTCATTTATTAAATGATTAAGGAGCATACATCAAAGCAATGCATCAAAAAGCATAACAAAAATAAGAGAAATCAAAGACAACAAAACCAGAAACTGAAAAAGACAACTACTAAGCTAAACTAATCATCAAAGTCCTTGAGAGTCATCCAAGTCTCACTGTTGCCTAGTCTAGTAGTTATGTCTTCTAGGGAGGAATGAACGTCAACTACATGTTCATTATGCAAAACAATCATAGCATCCATATTTTGAATCATTAGAGACTCAAAAGGACTCCACTGCTGCTCAACGGGTATAGCTTCAGCATTATCTTCCTCATCAACTTCTTGGTCCTCATCAACAACTCCTGTAGGAGCTTGAGCTCCAGCCATAGTCCACCCATCAGGGGTGTTCATCATTCCTAGCTTAGTGAGATGCTTCTTGGAGATGAGGTTGGTTATGGTGGTGGTGTGGTCCACAATTTCATTGGTCACATCAATCTCAAAGTAATCAATGAACCTTAAGATCATGACAGCATAAGGAAATTGATAGCTTAGCAGCTTCTTAGCCTTCAATAGTTAGAACCCAATTGATTTGAGTCATTTTCTTCATTTCATACACCAGCTGGAGATCATTATCAGTAATATGAGCATGGTTGGTTGATCTTGGTATCAGAATGTAAGTGATGATGTAATGAAGAAGCCTATCTTTAGCTGTCATGTGGCCAACCTCGAATCTGTTTCCCATGTGAGCATTAGGGTTCTGCAGCATATGTCTGTAAGTTTCCATCTTTGAGTATCCACTAATCTCTTCTTCAAATCTTTGGACTCCTCCGAAAGAGATACCAGCCACTGCATTCCACACAATGTCATCAATCACCATAGCCACTCCATTCACCTTGGGGCGGAGAATGCCATCCATACCAGCTTTGGCACAAGTGTAAAAGACTTTCACCAACTCAAGGTAATAAGTACCCTTAATCTCTAGCAGTTTTGTGAGTCCTTATGCCTACAACATTCATGGAAGCTGAATACTTCATTGATGAACTAGTCAAGCACCAGATATTTGGGAGGCAGAACAAGCTTGGGTGGCATGAAATTGCATGTAGTTGTTCCTTTCAACCTTAGTAGAGAACCAGGTGTCTAACTTGTTCTCAACAACCTTAGAGCTTTGGTTATCCTTCCTCTTGCTTGTCTTTTGCTTCTTTAAGGAGGATGGTTGAGACATGGTGAAGAAAAGGATTTTTAAAATAGGAATAGGCAGAGTTTTGGTAGAGAAGAAGCAGATCAAAAATAAAGTTTTGCTTAAAGAGGAGGATTGATTTTGGAGTGAGGAGAGTAGGCTCATAGAGAGTGAATCTATAGAGCCAAACTAGGTTAAAAATTTGAATTTTCGAATCAGAAATACTACAAACATGGAGACCAATGAAGTTTGGGTTCAATGAATTTGAATTTGAAAAGATAAGACTTTTGAATTTTACATTAAAAGTTGTGCAGAGTTGCAGAAACTACAGTTGTAATCGATTACAAGTTCCTTGTGATCGATTATTCCAGGGCGAAGAAATTCCCTTGAACCTCATGTAATCGATTAATTCGTTGGTGTAATTGATTACATCAGTGAGTTTTTACATTGTAATCGATTAATCTGTGGATGTAATCGATTATGTCAATGAGTAAGGCCCAGTTTTGGCCTTTGGTAATCAATTACCATTTGTGGTAATCAATTATCACAAAGAATTATATAAATTGAACATTGATATTTATTAGAAAACGAATTTTGCTAAGCATGATGCATAAAGTACTTGTGAGTTATATTTCATGTTATCAAACACATCATTTACATGCTAATCAATGTTGGATTCATCAAGTATGCCTAGCATGTTTCTAAGGAGAAAAAATCTATCTCTAGCAAGGGGTTTTGTGAATATGTCAGCCAATTGATTTTTTGTATCAATGAATTCAATTGAGCAATTACCCTCCTATACTTGATCTCTTAGGAAATGGTGTCTAATCTCTATGTGCTTTGTTCTGGAGTGCATAATTGGATTCTTGGAGAGGTTGATGGCACTAGTGTTGTCACACAACAATGGAATTTGATTCATTTCAACAACATATTCTTGAAGTTGTTGCTTGAGCCATAGGTTTTGAGCACAACAACTACCAGCTGCAATATACTATGCCTCAGATGTTGAGAGTGCAACACATGATTGTTTGTTGTAGTGTCATGAGCTCAAGGAACTTCCTAGTAGATGGCATGTTCCACTTGTGCTCTTCCTATCTAACTTGCAACCTGCAAAGTCAGAATCTAAATAACCAACTAAGTTTAGAGATGCACCTTTAGGATACCATATACCAACTTTTGGAGTTAACTTTAAGTATTTAATAATCCTTTTGACTGCTATGAGGTGTGACTCTTTTGCATTGGCTTGATATCTTGCAAATAGGCACACTCAGCATGATGTCTGGGCGATTTGCGGTCAGATACAACAGAGATCCAATCATTCCTCTATATCTTGACTCATCTATCTTTTTATCTTTTTCAATAGAGTCAAGATAGGTTGTGGTTGCCATTGGAATTGCAGCATCCTTGCTTTTATCCATTTCAAATTTTCTAATCAACTCATTGTAGTATTTGGCTTGACTGAGAATGGTACCGTTTTTCAATTGTTTCACTTAAAGTCCAAGAAAGAAAGTTAGCTCTCCCATCATTGACATTTCAAACTCATTCTGCATTGAAGATGAGAATTCCTTGCACAAGGAGTTGTTAGTAGAACCAAAGATAATGTCATCAACATAGATTTGAACAAGTAATATATCACTAGCAGATTTCTTAATGAACAATGTTTTATCAACTTGTCCTCTTATGAAGGATCGACTAATTAGAAAAATTGTTTAATCTTTCATACCAGGACCTAGGTTCTTGTTTTAAGCCATAGAGGGCTTTCTTAAGATTTAATACATGATTTGGATGTTTGAAGTCTACAAAGGCAGGAGGTTGATCAACATAAATTTCCTCCTCTATGTAACCGTTTAAAAAAGTACTTTTTACATCCATTTGAAATAATTTGAAGTCCATCAAACATGCAATTACAAACAGCAACCTTATGGCTTCCAACCTAGCAATAGAGGCATAGGTTTCTTCATAGCCAATGTCTTCTTCTTGATTGTAACCCTTTGCAACCAATCTGGCCTTATTCCTATCTTTGATGCCTCTCTCATCAACTTTGTTTCTAAAAACCCATTTGGTGCCTATTGGCTTATGAGAAGGAGGTCTAAGAACAAGTTCACATACTTCATTTCTCTTGAACTGGTTTAGTTCATCATGCATAGTAAGCATCCAATGTTCATCAAGTAATGTTTGATCAATATTTTTCGGTTCAATTTGAGATACAAAGGTCATATCACAACATAAATTTCTAAGAGATGATCTAGTGGATACTCCTTTAGATACTTCACCAATAATGTTGTTTAGGGAAAGATCTCTTTAGTTCTGTAGTCTTTTGGCCTTTGAGTTAGAGTTGAAGGGTCAACTTCTTCATTTGTTACACCCTTTTTACTCTCATCAATTTCTAACATTTTCTTCCAATGGTGATGTGAATCCCCCTACCTTGATTCAATTTTGGACCAATTCTAGGTTGGAATTCGCTCACCAATTGAGCCAGAATCATATTGTTAACTTTTATGCGTTTCTTGGCCTGTAGAACTCGAATTGGAATGATTCCAAAATGACGTGAAATAGGACATTTTGAAATGCAATTTAGACATAGAAAACACCGAAAAAGGATAAGTAAAACGAGACTTATGTAAATAAGAAATTTAGGCTGAATTACAGAATTGGAAATGCGAAAATTTAAACAAGGAAACAGAAAATGTGCAAAGGAAGAAGCAAATAGGCACCACAAACAATTGATGTTTGATAAGCCTTGAGGATCTTCACAAGAAATGAGCAATTCTTGATAAGATCAAATGGTTCAAGGAAGAACCCTAGCAGAGACAATTCTCAAGCTAATGATAAAATCCAACAGCAAAAGTCCCTTTCTCTATTCATTTCAGAATTGATTTATAAAAATTAGTTCTCATGCATTTGGTAGAAAATAAAAGAAAATTAAAATTTCAACATTGAAAGAATAACTAAGATGCCTTAGTGGTTAAGTCAAGCATAACTAAGCTTGAGGTCCAAGTTTTAAAACCAGCTACAAGCTTGAGACCCATCAGAACGATGGCTACCTCCACCCTGGTGGCGACTACCCTCACCCTCAAAGGTAGGTGGTGGAGAGGGTCCTCTTGTCCTCTCTTTGTAGAGATCTCAACTCTGCCATCAACTCCTCGTTGGCCTTCGCCAAGGCCTCATTCGCTTGCCTACTTGCAGCCATCTCATGCTGCATAGCTGCTAAGGCAGCTGTCACTAGGTCAGGGTGTCCATCGGCGCCTGCTGTCTCACTGTTGTTCCGGGTCCTCACCATGGCACTGCACATGTCACACAAAGGTGAGTTGATCAGGCCCACACTTAGTGACCACACATGCAATAGTCATAATGAACACCTAAAACAATTGTGAATAACCCACAATCACCATACATAATGCTTCCATAGGAAACTGCTCTGATACCATAAAAATGTAACGTCCCATATGCATCCGGTTCATTAACATTCATTTATGGCCGTTAAGCGCAACAATTAATTAGAACTAATCAATTTGGAAGCAATAAACAAAACGACATCATCAACAATAAAATCTTTACATTATGTATGGTAATTACATGTATCATACAACCAGAGGACCAAATAAGCCATATTCATATATCTCAGTAATGGTTGTACAAAATAAGGTATCATATACCCTGTCCTCTCAACATACAACAATATCTCTCAGATATATAACATATACAAAAAGTACATCAACGGTGCATCCTCCCCTCAGGGGTACAAATACAGACATAACAAAAGAAATAAGCCACATGCTCTCCAAATAAAATGCTTAAGGTTCACACAGAACCATATCCCTACTCGGGCCTCTTGTCCTGGGATCCACCATCTGTTCTCTGAGCATCACCTGCAAAAATATAATCCCCACATGGGGTGAGATACAATCTCAGTAAACTCAGGGTTCTTGGAGGCCTCTCCTTGTAACACCCCGTGTGCACCCGGTGTATTAACATTATTATAATATCAGAATAGCATAAAATTCTATGGTAAAGCAAATAAAGCTGCGGAAGCATGTAAAGATCACATTTCTTGAGACATCATGTATGGTACAATAACATCAGCATGAATAAAACTCAAACATATCTACATTTAGCCCTTATTGATCCATATAAACAAAGCCAAACAAAACAACCAAATCCAGGCAGATATCAACCATATCTTCATAGATATGACAGGAGACAAAAAACTACCTCAATATACATACACCATAAAGAGCCTCAAATCTTTCAGACTCCGGTCAACAAGCTCCTAATGCTCAACTCTGGTGTGCTTCTCACCATAGGATCTATCCTCTGTGCTCTACACACTTGCAACATAAACCCCACAAGGGGTGAGATAGAAATCTCAGTAAACTCAGGGTTCTTGGAGATCTTTCCTCCCCCTGGTTCACTTTCATATAATAATATACTAGCTTGGCTTAACAGTAGCCATCTCATCTCTCTCATCATATACCACATATACTATGGTTCATGCACGCCTCACTGGGTCGGTGCACTCATCACTGGTATTGAGAGACCACCTGTCTAGTAAATAGCCTCTCTCAAGCTCCATGAGCTCAAACCTCATCTCATCTATATATACATATATCAGCCATTTAGGCTTTCTCATTTCATATCACATCTAAGTCATATATATATATATATATCAACCACATTGGTAACACATCATACCGACTGAGAGTACACTCATCCCGTGGATAGGTTCTCTGTAACCTAGTCCATCGTCTGGGGATGATCATCTGACAGGTACCTTATCTTAGGACTTATTGCCTCTGCCTAAGAAGCTCATCCGACAAGTACATATCCCCAGAGTCTCACTAGACACTAGTCAATACCTGAGGATTTCATCATACAATCAGCCTTCATGGCTCACATGAACAAGCTGCATGCACATAGCAGCCTAAGACAAACATATATAATCAACACACGTTGCCTGAGAGAGCTCATCCACTGAAGGGCACATTCCCTCAGGGCTTTCCACCGAGTACCTGAATAGGATCATCTACTGAAAGGCACATCTACTCAGGGCTCGCTCTGTTCATGCCTGAGGAAGATCATCCACTGAAGGGCACATTCCCTTAGGACTTTCCGCCCAATACCTGAATAGGATCATCTACTTAAAGGCACATCTACTCAGGGTTTACATGGATGCCTATGGATTATCCCAAGGAAGATCATCCACTTAAGGGAACATTCCCAAGGGGTCCATAGTCCACTATTCTCTGGCCAGAGAATGCTCACCTAATCACATAATCAATACAAAGCATGACACTCTCACAATGTCAATCTAACATCAATATCACAGCACATCAATGCCAAGCATAACACTATCACAGTGTTAGTCTATCCTCCATCACAGAACACAATCATAGGGTTCATTAATCAGTGGGATACCATTCATCCCTTATCTTAGTGTTTAGTTAACACTAATTATCATATATATATATATATATATATATATATGTCTGATGTACCTATCAGCAAGCCAATATCATTCCTAACACAATCACAGTGTTAGGTTTATCACTAATCATAGAACACTAGCACAGTGTTCATCTCATCATCATACAATACTATCATCAATCAGAACACTAACATAGTGTTCATTATCAACATGAAGTACATAACTAATAAAACAGTGACCCCCAAGCAGGGAAATCATTCCAAAGAACACTGAGCTTACCTGGTAAGACCGTGCTTTCCCTTCAGTCCTCAAATGGTTGGTCCACGCTGTTGACACCCTCATGTCTCGCTCTCTGGCAAATCATACAGCACAGTCAGCATCAGAATCACTATACCAGATATCTAATAACGGTACTCAACCGTTGAAATGAAAGGAAACATGATTCCATTCCATAACCTCCAAGTCATCTAGCTTAGGGTTATCAGGCTAACCACTTCATAGGTAGCTCATAGATCTTGAGCAGGATCTATCTCAGCCTGACTATGGTCTCAGAGTCTTTCTAAGACTTCATATTAGACAATCCCAGGTTCTATTTGTTCATAACTCACCATTATCAATCATGGCCAAAACAGACATATAATAAATATTCACCATTTATTTGGCCTTCTATTCACTTACTCTTCTTTCTATCAAAACCAAACTCAAGGTCAAAACCAAACTTCATCAGAATTTCAATTTCAAGGTTCTATATTCCTCAGAACACCCTCCTGATCGTATTCTTCTAAAGAACCTAAGCCTAATTCCAGCCCTATCACAGATGGATTACTATTCACCCCATTACCCAAATCACAAATTAACCAGTGAGAGCTTGAGTTTCTTACCTCAAATCTGTCGAGGAAGGCTGGACAATCCTTTCTCCCAGCTCTAGCATCCAAGAAGCGCCTTCTTCTCCCCTCAGAACTCAGCTTTCTGTGGTTTCTCAGGAAATGGGTTTTCTCTCAAATCTTAGGCTGGAATTTAGCTCACATAAGGTTCCAGTCTTGTTTTAGGGTGATTAGGAGGTGTTTAGGTGAGCTGTGATGAAGTTGTGCAGCTCCCAAGCTCATCCATGGCTGCCTGGGTCAGAGGAAGAAGAAGAACAGGGGTTTTTCCCCTTCAAAACGCGAAAATGGCCTTAAATACTGGGTCTGCCGACATTCCCGCGCTAATTGCGCTAGTTATTCGAATCAAAAGGGTCTCCAGACCATACTGGCGCTAACCGCGCCATACTGGAGCTAATAGCGTCAATCCTGGCGCTACTCGCGCCAAAAATGCGCAAGAAAAGCCTCCTAGAGCGATCTCACGCTAACGACGCCACTTCCCACGCTACTGGCGCCGTTCCCACGCTGTTAGCGTCGTTCTCACGCTGTTAGCATGAGATTTTTTTAAAAAAAAAAAATAGGGTTATTATACTCCTCCCCCTAGTTCACTTCCATGGCATATAGCATCAAAATTGGCAGCACACAAACTACCCATCACGACTCCCATAAACCACATCACATGTATATACAACACAGGTCCCATTCCGTTGGGCGCTACCAACATCAGGAATGCAACACAAATGTAGTAAATATATACATATAACATTGCCTGAGAAAGATCATCCACTGAATGGCACATTCTCTCAGGACTTTCCTCATCATTGCCTAAGAAAGATCATTCACTTAAGTGCACATTCTCTTAGGACTCTGTGCACATTGCTTGAGGAAGATCATCCACTTAAGGGCACATTCCCTAAGGACTTTATGTCAATGCTTGAGAAAGATGATCCACTGAAGGGCACATTCTCTCAGGACTTACTCGAACATCTATGGCACTTCTGAAAGAAGATCATCCACTTAAGGGAACATTTCCAAAGGAAGTTCATAAGTAGTCTATTCTACTGGCTAGAGAATCTCATCAATCACACAACATATCATCACAATGTATATCATATACATGTTCTCAATAAAAGCAGTAAACACAATTTCAATACCACATGCATCATGACATACAATAACCATCACTCCCTAGGAGTATGGTGGAACACAATCAAGGGGAAACACTCCCAAGAATAAAGAGCTTACCTGCTATAAGAGCTACACCAATTTTCCCGACCTCGTGGTCACAACCACCAATAACCTCTATGCCACGCCCTACATAAAGGTATACATACAATCAATAACGGTTCTCAACCATTAGAATGAAAAGAAGCACTATTCTTTTCCATATAAACCTCTTTTCTAAGTCACAAGGACTAGTCACCTAATCGGTAACTTACAGACCCCCAACAGGATTTATCTCGACCTAACCAGGGCACTAGAGTCTCCCTACGACTCTGCATCAACCTATTCAAAGAGTTCAATACTCTATTCATGCCACATTTCAATGATTATCAAGGAGGTTAAAACGATTACTTCAACACATTTTCACCGTTTATATAGCCTCATAAACACATCTTGTGAAGGCACCAAGGCTCATACACATCATAATATAATCAATCTAACCAATATTTTTCCAACACATACATTTCTCAGAACCAATTCCAAAGTCCGTAAAATTAATATTTCAAGGCTAAACCTTCATCACAACAACCTCCTAAGCATACTTTTCAAAAGGACTCAAGCCTAATTTCAGCTCTAACTCAAATGGGTCACTATTCATCTCAAGAACAAATTCTCAAATAATTGGTAAAAGTTGTGTTTCTTACCTCTAAAACGACAAGGAAGGCTAGAGGACAACTTCTCCAAGCTTGAATGTTCTTAAAACGCCTTCTTTCCCCACCAAACTCAAACTTTGTGAAGTTTCCTAGAGAAAACAATCTCTCAGTTTGATGGTTTTTAAAGAAAAAGGAGGTTGAAATCTAACTCATTGGATGATTTCCTTTAACTTTCATGTTGGAAGTGGAGTGTTTTGATCAAGGAATGAGTGATTGTGAAGCTTTTCTTGCTTAACAATGGTGGAAAAGTAGAGAGGAAGAAGAAAAGTGAGTTTTGGCTCACAAAACGTGCAATTGGGCCTTTTATAGTGACTCAACCCGTGTCCCCGTGCTAATCACGCCATTCTGGCGCTATTGGCGCCAAATTCCAAAGGTCTGAACGTGTTTCTGGCGCTAATCGTGCCACTCTGACGCTAACTGCGCCAGATTCGAGAGAGAAAATGGCCTTCTGGTGCATTCTGGCGCTACTGGCGCCATCCTGGCGCTAACGGCACTGCATCTGGCGCTATCCGTGCCGTGAACCAGAAGCCTCACCAAAAAATAAATTGTTTTGCCTTGGTTATTATATTCACCCCACCTTTTTAAGAATTTTGTCCGCAAAATTCAAAGCCATACCTGTCAAACAACTCGAGATACAGCTGCAAAAGCTCATGCTCCCGCTCCCAAGTCGCCTCCTCAGGTGTCCTTCCTTCCCACTGTACCTTGACTATGGGAATATTCTGACTCCGATTCTGCTTCTCCATCCTATCAACAATTCGTACTGGCCGTGTAGGACAATTCAGATTCTCCCTAATTTGAATGGTGTCAGGCTCCATCACGTGCGAAGGATCTGGCACATATCTCCTCAGCTAAGACATGTGGAAAACATCATGCAGCCCTGACAATTGGGGAGACAAAGCTAGCCTGTAGGCCACTGGTCCTATTCTCTAGAGAATCTGGTAAGGACCAATGAACCTAGGACTGAGCTTTCTCACGCCCAATGCCCATCTGACGCCTGTGATAAGAGATAACCTCAGAAATACATGATCGCCCTCATCAAACTGCAATGGACGATGCTTGCTATCGTAATAGCTCTTCTGCCGACTCAGAGCCCGCAACAACTTATCTCTAATCATGCGAATCTGCTCAGAAGTGTCCTGAACCATCTCAGGTCCAAGAAGCTGTCTCTCCCCTACCTCAGTCCAACAAGTAGGAGTCCTGCACCTCCGACCATACAATGCCTCATAGGGTGCCATGCCCAGACTAGCATAGAAACTGTTATTATACGAGAACTCCACCAGTGGTAGGTATCTATCCCACCTATTTCTCTGCTCCAAAGTACAAACTCTTAAGATGTGCTCCAAAGTTTGGATAGTCCTCTCTGTCTGACCATCGGTCTGTGGGTGGTAGGTTGTGCTAAGCCTTAACTAGGTCCTAAAAGCCTCCTGAAGAGCACCCCAAAACCTAGAGTTGAACTTCAGATCTCTATCATTGACAATGCTCTCCGGGACACCATGCAGTTTAACAATCTCTCTGACATATAGCTGAGCCAACCTCTCTGCAGTATAGTCAGTCCAAACAGGTAAGAAGTGAGCGAACTTGGTCAGCCTATCAAAAATCACCCAGATGAAGTCACATCCAGTATGAGTCCTCGGTAGTCCAACTACGAAATCCATGGAAATACCATCTCATTTCCACTCGAGAATCTGTAAAGGCTGCAGTGGACCTGATGGTCTCTGATGCTCAATCTTCACCTTCTGATATATCGGACACTTAGCCATATACTCAGCTATATCTTTCTTCATTCCTGGCCACCAAAAGTTCCTCTTAAGGTCCTGATACATGTTGGTGACACTTGGATGAATGCTAAACTGACCCTTATGAGCCTTAGACAGAACTGCATCTACCAACTTGCCCTTAGGCACCACAACTCGATCTTGGTACAACACCAAGTCGTGAGTCTCCCAAGAAACATCCTGCTGACCAATCATGACCCTCACAGCATCATCCTGCTTCTGGGCCTCTCAGATCCTCCGTATCAAATTATTATCAACCTTGGTCTCTCTCAACTCGAGACCACGAGCACCCTCTGTCACAGTTAGGTGCATATCTCTAAACTACTCAATCAGCTCACAGTTTGAGATCATCATGCAGGCAGCACTCACATGCTTCCTGCTCAAGGCACTAGCAACAACATTCGCCTTGTCAATGATATCTCAACTCAAAGTCATAATCTTTGAGGAACTCCATCCACCGTCTCTGACTCATATTCAGCTCCTTCTAGTCAAAGAGATACTTGAGACTCTTGTGGTCACTAAACACTACCAACTTGGCACCATACAGGTAGTGCCTCCAAATCTTTAGAGCAAAGACAATAGCTGCAAGCTCTAAATTGTGCATAGGATAAGCCTCCTCGTGAAGCTTCAGTTGCCTGGAAGCATAGGCAACAACCTTCTTCTCCTGCATCAGTACACATCCAAGCCCTCGCTTGGAAGCATCACAATACACCTCAAAGCTTCCCTCGGGATCAAGAAGGGTCAACACTGGAGTTGTAGTCAACCTCTCCTTCAACTCCTAGAAACACTGTTCGCACTCATGGGTGCAAACAAACGGAACCCCTTTCCAGGTGAGGCGAGTCAAAGGTAACACCAGTTGTGAGAACCCCTGAATAAACCTCCGGTAGTAGCCTGCCAATCCGTCCTGGAGTAGATCAATATGTCATCAATAAACACCACCACGAACTAATCTAAGAAAGGTTTGAATACCCTGTTCATATAGTCCATGAACATTGCAGGGGCATTCATCAAGCCAAAGGGAATGACCTGTGATCGCTGTCGTACGCAACCAAATTAATTCAGTTTTAAGTGTAGTACTAGGAAGTGACTCCTAGGTCGTCTCTCAAGGACCAATTGTCAATGTTCAAGGGATTAAACGCACAAGGGGGGTTTTTGACAGAATGCAGGAATCTAAATTAACAGAATGCGAAAACTTAATTAAACAGAAATACGAAATTAACTGCAGTGATTAAAAACGAGTCAAACCCTAGAAACGGATTGCGCCTCTAAATTCCTCGGTTCACGAAATATGATCTGTTCCGCTTAATTCTTATCAGTCCATGTTAATCAACTAAGCGAAGATTAACCTAAAACATCATTACACGAATTAAGCAAACGTGAACCTCGTTAGGGCAAATTCTCAGAATTAAGCAAACTGAGGGTTCTGTATCAATCAACACCAGAATCATTAAGCACGAATCCAATTCGAAAAATACAGAACAAAACCCTAACAAGAACAAATTAAGCAGAAACGAAATTCAACACAGAAACCTCCATTAAAGGTCTGCAATCTGCTTAGGGTCCAACTCTAGGGTTTAGCCTTCCATTAATTCGAAATCAACAACAGAAATGCAAACGGAAACGAAACTGAACATTAAACCCTAAACAGAAAACGAAAATGCAATAAACAGAGAACGAAATTGAAAGCAGAAACGAATTCGAAAATAAATGGAACAGAAACGAAAACAACCAGAACAGAAACGAAATAAAAGAAGCAAAAAAAAATGAAAATGGATATAGAAGTAGCAGAAACTGGAAACAAAAATAGAAAATAGAAGAAGAAGAAACGAAACTGTATTAAAATCCAAACAGAACGAAATTCAATCACAGAGAGATCTCAGCAGAACGAAAAACCCTAAGGAGAGAAACAGAGAAAACGAAAATAAGCTAAAACCCTAAAACGAAAAATGAGCTGAGCCTCTCTCTGCATGGGCACAGTTCCCAATAAGTAGAGATTGAGTCACAAACGAAAATGGGCCTTTTTAAACAGTTTTGGCCCAAAAACGAAAATACAATTAAAACGGAAATTAAAATAAAACGAAAATAAAATGCTGATGCGCGGCATCCCAATCTTCAAGTCCACGAATTAATTCCAAGCTGATGTGTTGCAAACACATCTTAAATATAGCATTAGTTTTAGGTCATATTTGTAGTAAATAGTTAGAAAATAGTATAAGAATTAGTCATATTTAGTATTTTGCATTATAAAAGCATTTTAATATCATGTTAAGTAATTGCAGGCCAAAAAGAGGAAATTTAAGAGCAAAGGAAGAAGGAAACAAGATCTGGACCTTCAC
>PYAF01006053.1:217162-227633 GCA_007407185.1 Glycine tomentella | reverse complement strand
AGTTCCCAATAAGTAGAGATTGAGTCACAAACGAAAATGGGCCTTTTTAAACAGTTTTGGCCCAAAAACGAAAATACAATTAAAACGGAAATTAAAATAAAACGAAAATAAAATGCTGATGCGCGGCATCCCAATCTTCAAGTCCACGAATTAATTCCAAGCCCAATTAATTATTAATCTGCCCTGAAAAATCAAATTAGAATAATTAAACTTAAAATAATCCAAATTAATTAAAATCTGAATTATCGGTTCAATTAAGTCCTAATCGAGAAACAGTGCAAAATATAAACATTTAAACACAACTAGGGATTAAAATGAGTAGAGAAAGATGAGTAAATAGTGCTAAATAGTGACTCATCAACCTGATACTCATAGTGACCATACCGATACCTGAAGGTTGTCTCTGGTATGTCTGCAGGCTTAATCTGAATCTGGTGATATCTGGATCTCAGGTTGATCTTGGAGAACACACTGGCTCCCCTCAACTGATCTAACAAATCATCAATTTGAGGCAAAGGATACTTATTCTTGATAGTGACCTTATTCAGCTGTCTATAATCAACACATAACCTCATATTGTCATCTTTCTTCTTCACGAAGATCACAGGTGCTCCCCACGGAGAAACACTTGGTCTGATAAACTGCTTGGACAACAGGTCCTCCAACTGCACCTTTAGCTCTCTCAATTCCAGAGGAGCCATATGGTAAGGTGCTATAGATATTGGTCCTACACCAGGAACCAAATCAATGGAGAAATCAATCTCTCAGGTGGTAGCTGCATAATCTTCTCTGGAAATACATCCACGAACTCGCTCACCATCGAAATCTGCGACAGATCAACACTCAACTTATCTTCTATCACACATGAGAAGATATAACCCTGAGCTCCTTCCCTAATCACCTTGCGAACTTGCAAGACTGATAGGAAAGAGGCCGAACTAGAACCAGCTCAATCAGAAAGCACAACAACCTTCTTGTTGCAACAGTCCAACATCACACCATACTTGCCCAACCAATCCATACCCAGAATGATCTCAAGGGTAGGCATAGCTAGGCAGTACAAATCAATCATGTACTCTTTGCCATCAAACTGAAACTGCACATCTCTGCAGCACATATCCACTCGACACTGCTCCCTAGAAGCGGTGGTAACCTTCATAGGAGGAGAAAGTTTGAACATCTGTAAGTTCAGCCTTAACGCAGTACGATTACTAATGAAAGAGTGAGTAGTGAAAATAATAAGAATACTTCACAACAACCAAAAGGGGGGTGAATTGGTTGAACCTTGGTATTTTAAAAACAAATTCAATTCAGAGTTTCAGGATCTTTATCACTTTCAAAACCAAGAAATCAATTTACTCAATCAAATGTCTCAGCCCAAGAATTCAATAGATCAAAAATAGAACTTGTTGAACAATGAATATGACTCAAAGAATTAAAGATCATTGAATAAGATGAGAATAGAGATATGGCAATAAGAACACAAGCAATTTATACCGGTTCACTTCAAAACATGAAGCTACATCCAGTTTCTTCTAATTCACACTAAATTAGAGTTCCACTATTATAAAATATTCTTACAAGCTTTTACAAGAACATCCCCTTTATCAACCCTAGATAAAGAACAGAAATCTAAAATCCTATTAGACTTCTAAGGAGAAAGATCCAGAGAACACTACTCTAATCTTTAAGCTAGAGAACCCTTCTCTAGTCTCAAGCAAGAAGAACCCAATTACAATAGCCAATATCAACATAAATTCAAAACAAAATTACAACCAATGAGTTAAGGAAAGAAACAACCTGATGATCCAGTGAATGACATGCAAATGAATGAACAAATCAGCTTGAAAGACAAAAACAATCTCAGAACATCCTTCTTCCTTAACCTTTGAAAGAGATTTCTTGCTTAAAGAATCATTCAAATACCCATGAATGTTTTAGATGAAGCAAGAACTTGTAGAACCCAGAAAATCACTTTGGAAGTGTTTAGAAAGCTTGTGTATACTCAGAAATACGAATTGATCAAGTTACAAAACAGGCCAAGCTTTACTTCTATTTATAACAGAAAGTTGTAACTAACTGTAATTGATTACCCGCTCTAAATAATCGATTAAAACGAGTGTGTAATTCGATTAAAATAGAATATAATCGATTAAAGTGTTCTAGAAACATTCTGGGTTTTTAACATGAGCAAAATAATCGATTATTACGTGTTGTAATCGACTAACACAGAGATATTTATTCTCAAAGTGAACTGTGTAATCGATTACTAAATATGATAATCGATTAAGTCAGGAAAACATGATTTTCAGTTTGAACTAAATAATCGATTATAGTTCCTGGTAATCGATTATTCCAAGAAGGCTTAAAAACTGATTTTAACTAAATAATCGATTACGAAAGTTCAATAATCGATTAAAATTCATAACAAAGTAGTTCAGTCCTATGCAAAGGCAAAATAATCGATTAAACCAATAGGTAATCGATTAAAATGTTTATGAAGGTTTTCCAGTTTTGAACGAAGAACAAAATAATCGATTAACACTTTTATGTAATCGATTAAAACAGTGAAAAACTTATTTTTTCAAAAACCTTTCAATTCAATTAAAACCTTAGTTAAATGTTAAAAGCTTTGTTTGATTTTAATGAAAAACACTTAGTTAAATCAATGAATGAATGCAGAGATCAATCAAATAACTTTCCTTTTACATGATATTTCAATTCCAAGTCTTCAAGTCTTTTAAGCATGTTGAAAGCTCAAAACCAATCTTGAATCAAAGACTTCCAAACTTCATAAAGCTCCCCCTGTATCCAACAATCTCCCTTTTTTTGGCTTTGAACATGCCAAATTCTTGATTGACCATTTGTTGAACTTGAAGCTTTTAAAGGAAATTGATCATGGAAGACTTTGAACTTTTTCAGACCTGAAAATTTACACTTTCTTTACAAAGAACAAGTGTTAAAGCATCTGATTCCCTTTAATCATCATTCATTAAGTTATATCTGACTTTAAATTGCTCATTTCATTACTTAGCTCCCCCTTAATTTATCAATTAAGTGAATGTTTAATTTCTGGAGAAATTTTGCAGAAAAACAGGGATGAACATAGCACAATGCAGAGCATGACAAATTCAATCAATTTCTCCCCTTATTTGGCTTATCAAAGTCAAAAATATAAATGGCACAGTGGATAACACAAAGGAGAAACAGAAAGTGAATTGCATTACTCATAAAAGGGAGCCATTACAATGTTTTAAAAAAACAGAAAACATAAAAAACATAACAAGGCTTAGAAAGCTAAAAGGATTCAGACCCTTCATACATCAGTTTTGTTTCCAAACTATCTAGCCTAGTTTTGATTTCTTCTAAAGCTAAATTAGTTTCAGCCCTATGTTCATGATGAAGAGAGAGAAGGCCATCCATCTTTTGAATCATCAAGGATTCAAAGGCACTATAAACAGGTTGTGCAGGACCTCTTTCTTTAGCCTCTCCCTCATCATCATCTTCAGCCTCAGCACCTCCAGCAGGTTGAGGTTGTTGGCCAGCCATATGCCAACCTTGAGGAGTCTTCACCATCCCCAATTTTGTGAGATGCTTCTCCTTGATCATGCTATTGCTAGAGTTGGTGTGTCCACCACTTCATTATACACATCAATATTGAAATAGTCTATGAATCTGGACACAAGGACAACATAAGGAAATTGATAGTTCATAAGCCTCTTAGATTTGAGCATTATCTCCTCAATGATGAGAACCCAATTCATCTGAATTGAATTCTTGAGACCATACACAATTTGCAGGTCATCATCAGTTGCTTGGGCATGGTTTGTGGCTCTAGGGGTCAGCACATATGTGATGATGTAATGAAGCAACCTGTCCTCATGAGTCATGGGACCAGTACCCAGCCTATACCTTAGTTGCATATGGGGATCAATCAGCATTCCCTTATATGTATCTATTCTGTTGTACCTCTCCATATCTTCCTCAAATTTCCTCTCACCCTCAAAGGATATGCCAGCAACAGCCTCCCACACCTCTGGAGTAATCTCCATTACCACCCCACAAACTTGAGACCTTAAAGTCCCATCCATTGATCCTTTGGCACAAGTGTAAAACACTTTCACCAATTTAGGGTAATAAGTACCCTTCATCTCCACTAACTTCCTTAAACATTGAGTTTCAAGGAATGCAGGAAACTGAAATCCCTCCCCAATGAACCATTCCAAGTCTAAGTGTTTAGGGGGACCTATAAGCTTTGTGGCATTGAATTGGAGATAAGTCATTTTATCTCTTTCTGTAGAGAACCAATGGTCTAACCTACTAACCACTGGGTTAGAGGCTTCACCAATATCCTTTCTTTTAGATGGTTTTGCTCTCGTAGAAGTAGACATGGTGCAAGGTTTCTAGACACAAATAACAAAAAGAAATACAGAGAGAATGAGTGAGTATGGGTGTGATTTTTCTTCTGCACAATGGCTGTATTTATTGAGTTCTTTGTGCTCCAAAAGGTTTGAAATTTGAATTATAGAGCAATTCGGACGAATTAAGTCACTGCAGAGAATTTGAATTTGAATTAGGTAGGAGTTGGGCAGTTACAATTTCCAAGAAAATCTGTCAAATTTTGCAGTAACTCCATGAATAATCGATTATCTGCTTGTGTAATCGATTATTCCGTGAGAGAAATCACGTTTTGCAGTGATGGTAGTCGATTAATATAACTCGTAATCGATTATTTCTACATGCTGCTCATGAAGAAGATAACTAGTAATCGATTATTTCATGTTTTAATCGATTATCTCAGAAACGTTTGAATTTAAAGACACATTGAGGCTTTGGCAATCGATTAATTCGACTAGTAATCGATTATCACAAGAGGTTTTGAAATTTATGAAAAATGGATTTCCAGGATTTTAATCGATTACCATTAATCGTAATCGATTAATCCAGTGAATTTTGCTTTGAAAAAGGATTTTTTTATCAAAATAATCGATTAATTTGAACAGTAATCGATTATCACAGGAGAAAATTTAATTTTTAAAATTGTGATTTTTGGAAGAATAATCGATTACCAATTCTTGCAATCGATTACATGAGCACAATTTTCATTCTAAATCTCAATTTAAATGATTTTAATCGATTATTTTGAAGCTTAATCGATTATTACAGAATAATTATCAGTTAATACGAATTATGCAGTATAACTTGGAAATTTTGGGCTTTTGGTGATTTATGGATTCAAATACATCTCATTTCACATGGAAAGGCATATATCAATCAAGCACTCAGAGATTAGACTCATCTAAGATTCCTAGCATGTTTCTAAGTACATAGAATCTATCTCTAGCCAGTGGTTTAGTAAATGTATCAGCTAGTTGGTTATGAGTATCAATGAAATCAATTTTGATATTACCTTTTTGAACATGATCTCTGAGGAAATGATGTCTTATCTCAATGTACTTGGTCCTTGAGTGCATTATTGGATTCTTTGAGATATTAATAGCACTTGTGTTGTCACATAGCAGAGGTATTTCTTTCAATTCAACTCCAAAATCTTGCATTTGCTGTTTCAACCATAGGCTTTGTACACTTTTTGATTTGAGCATGCCAAATATTTAATTGATGAAGCATGCTTTTTAGGAAGCAATTGTTATCTTGAAAAACTTTCTCAGCACTTGCAATGATCATGTAAAATATAGGAACACTTCACACTTAACGAAGAGGGGGGGTGAATTGGTTAGACTTGGTAAATTAAAATTTTATTGATCAAATCAAAGTTTTCCCTTATGGATCTTTTTCAAATTATGAACCAAGAACCTTTATCCAAATATCAATCCAAAAGATGTAATGCTTCAAGAATTGAGTTGTTAACAAAATTCACAAAGAAGATAATCAAATATGCAGAAAACAAATGAACACACAACAATTATACCGGTTTACTTCAAACACTATGAAGCTACATCCAGTTTTCTTCTACTCAACACTAGAGTAGAGTTTCACTATTGTAAATTTTAGTTCTTACAAGATTATTACAAGTCTCTCTTTATTAACCCTAGATAAAGTTCAGTGATCTAAAACCCTATTAGATCCTTAGAGACAAAACCCAGCTGAGAACACTACCCAACAACACTTAGAGAAACACTATCTCTAAAATACAAGAAGAACCCCTTTTTTACAACAGAAAATCAAATACAAGATTCAATAGAAAGTTATAAACACAAAGAGTAAGGAAAGAAAGCACCTGATGATCCAATAGATGATATGCTTAAGAATGAATATACCAGGTTGAATGCAATCACTAAATCAGAACAAGCCTTTCCTTAAACTTTGTAAAGAAGAAATCTTGCTTCACTTAATCCTAAAGACCCATATAGGTTTTGATGGAAGCAAGAACTTAAGAATCTAGAAAATTCACTTTGTGAAAGCTTAGAATGCCTTTAGAATGCTCAGAAGTCGAAAACTTTAATTACTTGAATCAGCTGAGCAAAGATTCAATTTATAGAAAAATTTGTAACCGCCTGTAATCGATTAAATGCGCTCCAGTAATCGATTGTTTTGCATATGTAATCGATTACACACGTTCTTGTAATCGATTAAAGTGTTCATAAGGAATCTGGGGCAACATTAACGAGTAATTTAATCGATTATCCCGACGTGTAATCGATTACTCCAGGCACTATGAAAAATGTATTTGTACTATTTACAATACTTGGTAATCGATTATGCCCGACATTCAGAAAAACATGTTTGTTCTATGTAATCGATTACGCCTAAAGGTAATCGATTAATCCAGGCATCATGCAAAACATGTAATGAACTAAGTAATCGATTACAATGAATGGTAATCGATTATACCAGCGTGATGCTATTTACTAAATGAGTAATGTAATCGATTACGGATCAATAGTAATCAATTAAAATGAACACAAAGGCAGATTATGTCTATGCTAAGTTAAGATAATCGATTAATCTGATAGTGTAATCGATTAAACTGTTCTTGATTTTTCCAGAAAGCTTCAAGAACAAAATAATCGATTCCTTAGTTGTTTTAATCGATTAAAGCCGTGTAATGCTATTTTTCCAAAAACACTTAACTTATTTCATGATTTAAACAAATTACTTCATGCCTTTGCTATATAAACCTAAATGATTATGAATGGAATGTATGCTATGACTTGGATCATCAAAGACTCCCTTTCTTTTACATTTAATCTCAAGCTTTTCTTCAAATTCTTCAAGCCATGTTGAAAGTCCAAAATATTTGCAAGTCTTCAATCTTTTTCAAGCTTCAAGTAACTCCCCCTCAAATCAACAGATCAAATGTTAAATCCAAATCTTGATGCTTTACAAAAATTCATTATTCATACAATGAATTCATCAATCATTCATATCATTCATCAATTCATATCATAGCTTTTCATAACTATTTCATTACTCCCCCTGACATTTGTTCATTGCACATTAACATTATGCAAACATCGTTATCATTGGTGAGTTGAAGACAATGAAAAAAATATTGCTGACCTGGATGTAGGGATGACTGTCTGTAGTAGATTTCATCAACAAAATGGTCACTGCTTAGCATAAGGGTGTCGTACATCCTACTCTTCAGTGTTTGAAAAGAACACTCATTGGGAGCCCGCATTGGTATTGGAGAAAGACATTCAAAATAAACACCTGTTTCGTTGTGTTTCATCGATCCATTTTGAAAAATGAATGCTAATTTTGAGTTAGCAATGGTCTGATTGTTTGTTTCTCCTAAGAATGCCATAGTATACAGATTGAATTTCATTGTGGAGGTAAGTTGTGTGGGACTATCTGCCTTATATAGGGGTCAATGACGCCCAAATGTAGGTGTGACACCCCTTTCTATCACGCCTAAATTGGGCGTCTTCAGTCACCCCCTATTTATTGGGTGTGTTCAGTCACGCCCTATTTGAGCGTGTTTAGTCCCGCCCTATTTGGTCGTCTCCAATCACGCCTTAATTGGGGTTGTTAACTGACGACGTCTTTGTTTAGTCACACCAAATGTTGTAACGGCCCATCGTTTGAATTGTGTGTGTGTTTTTGTTATCGCCATATCATATGCATTACCATACAGCGAAGCATAAAAATGTTGTACATCACTGGTCGTGCTATGTTAAGACAAGAAATATAACCATTACACGAAATTGGTGTTATAAATGTCTGAATATCAAATAAAGTCCACTACAAACAATAAAAAAAAACACTAACATAACTAAAAAAATAAAACTATGACTTAGGTGGCCACTGCCGATGACGCGCTTGACGATCGGGCAACCTCCGTCTACCACCAGCCGAGAAGAGCTTGCCTGAGAGGGGTCTGTGTAACGCCCCAATTTTCTAATCAGGGTCATTACCAAACATACATCACAATCAAACAGATAATCAATCAGAGTTTAAGCAGTTTAGAAGCAAATACTAAAAGTGACATCATCAAATGCCATCTGTATAGCACTGTACACTATAACATGGTGAATATACATCAAAGTTTCTCTGTACAATACAAAACTGTACAAATATCCCCTCAGGGTACATCATAACAAAACCAAAACAAAATACATGGTATCTGAGCCACATGCTCATGTCCTCTATCCTAAGGTGTCCAGCAGCATCTAATCCTGTATAGGCCTCTTGCCTTGGGATCCATCTGCTACTCTCGAGGTTTCACCTGCATCGTAAGTCCCACAAACGGGGTGAGATATAAAATCTCAGTAAACTCAGGGCCCTTGAAGGTATTTCCTTCCCCTGGTTCACTGACAACACACACACACACACATATATATATATATATATATATATATATCAACCATAATCATCATCATTAACATTAGTCACAAATAATCAATACATATACAGTCAATATATATCCATCTATCAATGAAAACCAGAACAAGCTCATGGCTTGTATTCATGCACTACACACTCACAATAACAACACCACACAATCATAACATGAGTATCCGTATCATCGAATAACTCAATCAATGTACATGCAATCAATGTACTACCATCTCAAAGAATCATCCAATATCAAGGATTTAGCTCATACACATTCATCAGTATCAACATCAAGACATACTCATGACATACAGCCATTAATCACATCAATAACCATCATGCAGAGGCTACATCTAAGTATATAGGATCATCTCCATATAGGGAGGCTGCCTCTATATACTCGGCACATCTCTTGCATGAATCCCTAGCAGAGGCTTCCTCTGAATATATAGGTACATCTCTATCTAAAGAGGCTCATCTATATATTAGGTACATCTCCTTTTGGTGAGGCTACCTCTGTGAACATAGGCATATCTCTTCTCATGAGGTTCCTCTATGTAGCACAGGGCCATCTCATCCTCTAACACAATACAATTTCCCCGGGGAGGCTGCCTCTGTGTATATGGGATCATCTCCAAGTAGAAGGCTACATCCATATCACAGGCTCATCTCACACCAGGTCTTACTCAATCTCAAGTCATCTATCCTACTACAATAGGATACTATTCAAACACAGCATGCATAGTCAGGTTTCACATTCAACCAGACATATCACAATTCAATCACATCATGGCCATGCATATCAATCCCCTATCACAGGGTTCAACTCACATTTCAAGCATAACAGATCAATACATCTCAATCTCCCTATCATAGGGATAAGAACATCAGAACACGGCATCTATATACATGCATATTCAAATATCATAATCAATAAAGTATGCTATAAATGAATCATAACCATATTCATTGATTTCCCTTTCTCAGGGTCAATCACACATCACTTCCCTTTCTTAGGGTCAAGTACACATCAATTTCCCTTTCTCAGGAAACAAATACACATCAGTTTCCTTTATCAGGGATCAAGCACCTCAATTCCCTTCCTCAGGGATCAAACACATCAATCATTAATCAATAACTCATGGTCCTATATAATAATTACCCATCTCTGGGTTCAACTCACATATCAAACATCAGATACCCTTTCACAGGGTTCAGATAACATGCATCCGTCAATCATAACATTATACATCATTCCTCTGCTAACATACATACACAACAGAACCATAACCCCACTGGGTTTATGGTGGAACACAGCAGAGGATACACATACAAGAACCAAGAGCTTACCTGCTCTAGATAGATCATCGGCTCTCCCGGTCTCGTGGTCAACACCACCTGAGCTCTCACGCTCACGTCCTACACAAGAACGAGCATATAATATATCAGATACAGTTCTAGACCGATCAAACAAAAGGGAACTCTCATCCTTTCTATAAATATAACCCAAGTCACCGTACAAGTGATCCTCAGACCCTCAACAGGATCCATCTCAGCCTCTATAAGGCTACAGAGCCTTCACCAAGACTCTGATCAGACTAACATGAAGCATATCTCTGCTTACCATAGCCTAAAACCAAACTTCTCAGAATCACCAGTTTCAACCGGTTAA
>PYAF01006053.1:185763-207951 GCA_007407185.1 Glycine tomentella | reverse complement strand
TAATATTACTAAAAGGTGAGATTTTAATTATGTTTTTAAGAAAATTCAAATTAATTTATTTAAAATAATTTATGTTAGACTTGTAAAAATTTAAACTAAATTTTAAAATAATTAATATAAGATAATTAAACCAAAATTAACTCTTGTGTTTCAATTAACAGACTAGTCTCAAATCTTTCAAAATCCAGTCTATCAAATTTGATTTTCAATATTTACCTATTTTTATTTGAAAATCTCAAAGTTAACAAAAAATATAGATTTAAATCAACTAAAATGTTTCAAATGATTGAATATAATAAGATTTTTTAGATGAGTAAAAAAAAATTGAATTGATTTAATCAATCATTGGATAGATTTTTTTTTTTAAAAATTAAACAAAATTTATTTGAGAAGTTATTTATAAAAATAAAAGTGAAATATTAAAATGTCGTCAATATTATTTTAAAAAATAGAAAGGGAGAAGCATGATTGGTAGATTTGGATCAATTGGTTTCAGGATTTTTCCATCTAAGACACCAACTCAAGATATATTAAATTACACACACGAATATATCACTTTTTTCTTTTTATTTATATATATTTTTTTTAATTTATACTGACTTAACATTTCACTTTGGATTACATGAAATAACTGACTTAGCATATTTGGATGATGTGGTAGTTATTAGCAACTTTAACGAGAAAGATCAATGACAAAAATAAAACATATTTCAGAAACAGTTTTAAAAGGAAAATGAAATTATAAGAAACAAAATAAATAAAAAAGTGACTAAACTTGTTTTCAATAATTTTGTCACTTGATACTTTTCAGAATAAAATTAGATATTCTAATTTATAGCATCGGAAGTAGATTACATAAAATAACTTCTTTAAATAATTTAAAAATTAATCTCTTTTAGAATTTTTTTTCAAAAACTTAAATAAAATACTGAAAAAATTAAAAGTGAATTTAATTAAAAATAACTCTTTCACAATTTTTTTAAAAATAAAACGGTTCTAAACAGTAAAACACTTGCTTTTCTCAAATAATTCATTAATTATCTATATTTCTCTCTTTTGAATGTGATTTTCACTCAAGTAAACTTTTTTCCTCTTACTCTCATTAATGGTACGTGACTCTTTTTTTATCATTTTAATTTAGTTATATATTATAAAAATCAAAATAAACATTATTAATGAATTAGAAAAGTTCTCAACAATACAAAAATTGAATTTATCTTTATATTATATATATTATCTGTATCCCTTTTTTTATTTATTTACAACATATTTGAATAATGAAAAAAGTTTCTGAACATTACAAAAGTTTACATTTTTTTTCTTATCAAATAATATTCACATGACTTGTATATTATTTATAATAATAATAATAATAATAATAATAATAATAATAATAAAAATAATAAAAATAATAATAATAATAAAAAGTCTCCTTATCTTTTAAATGTTTTTATTTAAATTTTAAAGTATATAAATTTTTATATACGAATTTTAATTTTTTAAAACTAATTTGACTTAACATAAACTGTTTAATTAAAATTAATATATAACATTTTAAAAGTAACTCGACTTGACATAAAGTGCTTAATTAACTACTCATTCAAACTTATATTGGTTAACTTAACAAGAGTATTTTTTTTAAAGCAATAAGATTAATTAAGTTTGTTTAATAACAAAGTTATTATATACAACTTTCTTATTGTTTCGAGACTTTACTTTAAAATGAGTTTTAACTTGATATAAAATATAAAAAATGTACAAAAACTACAATATTAACACAATCCCATGATTAACTCCCAAGAAACAAGAAAAACAAAACAAATTAAAGATTAAAAAGAAACACACAAAACAAGAAAATGTAGGTCTTCATAAAGAGCAAGGCATGCATATATGATTTTTTATTTTTTTTATATCAAATTAACACATTTTTTATGGATTCGTGGTGGTCTTGTAAGTTTTTCCATAAATGAGAAGTTATGATTCCATATCCACATCAAGAAAATATTGGAACACCTCAAGATAAGATATACACCTTTTATCCTTGCATGGATGGTTTGAATATTTTTTTACTGTTTATGAATATATTTGTTTATGAATATATTTGAATTGGACTAAATGTTACATTGTCATACATTTGCATGATTGAAATTGCAAAGGTAACAAGAGAAGGCAGTGCATAATCCATATAAAAGAAAATCATGTGCAGTAGTTGTGGCAAACCACTACAAAAAAAAATTGATAAGTTTGTGGTGGTTAAAAAATTCATTTTTAACGGCTAAAAACCGCCACAAAATTTATTTTTGATAGTCAGGATCAACTGTCAAAAGTACCGACGTCAGAAACATTTGTGGTGACTTTTAGTTGAACACTGGTAAATCGCCAAAAAATTGTGGCGGTTAAAAGCGGTCACAAAATTCATTTTTTTTTATTTTTGTGAATTTTTTTCTGGCAGTTATATAACTGCCACAAAGTGAGTTTTTTCATTTTTCCAACCAAAAATAGTATTTTTTTAATAAAAAAAATCATATTATGGAATTGAAATTGAAAAAGAATTTCACAAGGATTAGGCTCTAGATACCACATGATGTATGTCTAACCTCATTAGACATTGATTTTCCAATCTACCTTGCAATGAAACTCAATCTTCAAGAACTCTTCAAGAACTCAAATTCTTACTCGTGAATTTGGAGCAAAAGTGACATGAATTAGCTTCAAGGAATTAAGCAATGGAGGATGGATTGAGACAATGAATGAAGATGGATGATGCTATGGAGAAGCTCTCCAATGAGTCTAGGAAAAATTGCCACAATAACCTTGAGAAGTCATTGATAAGATCCAAGAAGTTCTTGCACAAGAATAAAACAGAAACTCACAAGAAAATTCAGCTTTCTTATTGATTTAACCAAAAGTTCCTTACATTTCATTTTTGTTGGATTTATATAGCCAAGGTCTTGTCTTGTAAGCTTCCTAAGCTAAATGCAAGTGGAATGAAATGGCAAGTGAAATGAAGCTTGAGGTGCAAGCTATTCACTTGATGACTATGGCTGAGTCAGCCACGTGCAAATTACATTTTGCAAGCTAACATAGGTGCTAAAAAATTACATACAAGTGCACCTTCACTTATTAAACAATTGCCACTAAAGGCCTATTTATTGCCACTACAATTTCCACCAAAAGGTGTTGGAATTAAATCCAACTTTAGAATACAAAATCTAGTCCTTTTTCTTCTTGAGTCGGTGTGCTTCTTCATGCCTGTCTAAAAGGTGCAAATTAGCTTTGATGTGCTCTTGAAGGGCTTGAGTTCTAACTCTTGCCATGGGTCCCCTAAAGCGAACCAAAGGAAGCTCTTCAAATTCTCCTCCTTGGCCTTGAGCTTGGGAGAATGAAAGACATAGAGAGGAGGAGGCATCATAGGTCACCTCATTCTTCTCAAGCGAATGATGATGGCTACGAAGATGGTAGAAGACATAGGCATAGGAGGAATAGGGATGGCATGGATGATGTGAAGGTCAAAATTCTCAAGTTCTTAAGTACTTATGACCCAGAGGCTTACCTTGATTGGGAGATGAAAGTCGACCAAATTTTCGATTGCAACAATTTTAGAGAGAAAATAAAATGAAGTTGGCTAGCTTAGAATTTGAGGGATATGCCTCGGTGTGGTGGCATTAAGTCCAATTGGATAAAGACAGATTGAAAAGACATAGAGTGGATACATGAGAGGTAATAATGAAGAGAATCATGAGGGAGAGGTTTATCCCACCTCAATATGTAAGGGAAATGCATAACAAGTACAAAGACTCTATCAAGGAAGTAAAAGTGTTGATGATTATTACAAGAAGATAAAGATTTCTTTAATAAGAGCAAATATTGAAGAGACTAATAAGGCTGCAATGGATAGATTTTTGAATGATTTGAATAGGGACATTCAAGATGTTGTAGAGCTTCAAAGCTACAACACCCTAGATGAACTTATACATAGGGCTGTAAAAGTGGAGCAACAATTGAAGAGAAAACAAGCCTACAAGAAGACTTCATATGGTTATTCATCTTGGAAGGATAAAGACACTTCCAAGAAGGAGGGTTCTTCTTCACAACATTTTAAAAGGAAGTCTTCAAGAGGTAATCCTATTTCTCCTACTCAATCCCCTTCTAATAAATCTAGTTCCATTAAATGTTTTAAGTGTTTGGGAAAGGGTCACATTGCATCCCAATGTCCTAACAAAAGGGTCATGATTGTTTTGGACAATGGAGAGGTAGATAGTGAGTCATCTAAGAGTTCTCATAGTTCCTCTAGTGAAGGGGAGGATGATGGTTTTCTTCAACCGGAAGAGGAGATCTTTTGATGGTAAAAAGACTTGTGGGAAGTTTGTGCAAAGATCGAGATGATACACAAAGAGAAAACATTTTCCATTCGAGATGCTTGGTGAATGGAAAGGTTTGTTCTCTAATCATTGATGGAGGAAACTGTACCAATGTTGCAAGCACTAGATTAGTGGAGATGCTTGGTTTAAAAACTGCACCTCACCCTAAACCTTATAAGTTACAATGGTTGAGTGAAAATGGTGAGTTGGTTGTGAATAAGCAAGTGTTCCTTACATCTCCATTGGAAAGTATGTTGATGAAGTGCTTTGTGATGTGGTTTCCATGGAAGCTGGCCATGTGTTGCTTGCTAGACCATGGCAATATGATTGAGATGTTATCCACAATGAGATTGAAAAGAGAAAAATAAATAAAATCAAAGAAGATTCCTTTGAGAGAGAAAAGCCGAAAAGAAAAAGATGGCAAAAAGAGTGAAAAGAAAGAACAAAAGAAAATAGAAAAATAGAGTGAAAAACAATTAATAATAAAAGAGAATTTGTTCATCAAACCTAAGGAAGTAAAAAGAGTGGTGCTAGCTAAACAACAAATGTATTTACTCATTCCAAATTATATGTGCTTTTATTTTAGTGCCCTTTAGTTGCCTCAAGGTTTTGATACACTTTTAAAGGAGTATGAGGATGTCTTTCCACAAGACCTACCCCATGACTTGCCTCCTTTAAGAGGAATTGAGCATCAAATTGATCTTGTTTCGGGAGATTCACTTCCTAATAGGGTTGCCTATAGGAGTAATCCAGAAGAGACCAAGGAGATTCAAAAGCAAGTTGAAGAGTTGATGCAAAAAGAATGAGTGAAGGAAAGCTTAAGCCCATGTGAAATGTCGGTCATCCTAGTCCCTAAGAAAAAGATGGCAAATGGAGGATGTGCACGGATTGTAGACCTATCAACAACATCACCGTGAGGTATAGACATCTTATCCCTAGACTTGATATGTTGATGAACTTCATGGTTCTTGTGTTTTCTACAAAATAGATTTGAAAAGTGGTTACCATCAAATTAGAATGAGAGAAGGTGATGAATGGAAAACCACTTTCAAAACTAAGTTTGGACTTTATGAGTGGTTGGTCATGCCTTTTGGCTTAACCAATGCACCAAGCAGTTTCATGTGACTCATGAACCATGTTTTGACGCACTTTATTGGAAAATTTGTGGTTGTGTTATTTTGATGATATCTTGATTTATAGTTTAACAATGAATGACCACTTATACCATGTTAGGAGTGTCTTGGAAGTGCTTAGACATGAAAACTTGTTTGCTAACAAGGATAAATGCATATTTGCACTAATCAAGCAGTGATTCTAGGTTTTGTTGTAAGTGCTAATGGAGTCCAAGTGGATGATGAGAAAATTAAGGCTATTAGAGATTGGCCCACACCCAAAAATGCGAGTGATGTGAGGAGTTTTCATGGGTTCGCTAGTTTCTATAGAAGATTTGTTAAGGAATTTAGCACCATAGCATATCCATTGAATGAAATTGTTCAGAAAAATATGGAATTTAAGTGGGAGAGTGAACAAGAGAATGTCTTCAATGAATTGAAGGAAAAGTTGACAAATGCACCCATTCTTGCTCTACCAAAATTTTCAAAGTCTTTTGAAATTGAATGTGATGCATCCAATGTTGGCATAGGTGATGTATTGTTACAAGAAGGTCACCCAATTGCTTATTTTAGTGAGAAACTTACGGGTTCCATCTTCAATTATTCCACCTATGACAAGGAACTCTATGCACTTATTAGAGCTTTTAGCCTTGGCAAAACGGGCCTGACCCGACGGGCCGCCGTTTAACCCACAAAAAATCTGGGTTGGGTTGAATTTTCAAGCCCACAATGAGTAAATGGGCTGGGCCAACCCGACCCACAAAAACGAGGGCCAAAATTGGGCCCGGGCCAGGCCCGCCCACCGAGCTGCAGCCCACCAAAAAAAATATAAAAATAATAAGTGAACATGTTGTGTTGTGTTGTCCTTGTCCACTGTCCAGCCCACTGATGAGTGTCCAGCGTTTTGAATCTTTTAGACTTCACTTTAGTCAATAAAATAAAAAATTAGAAAGATAATATTAGGTAATAGTGGTGAGTCCGTGAGTGCTTCTATGGTTGAGAGTGAATGAGAGATTGAGAGTGATTTTCTGATAGAACCATAGAGGCCGAGGGAGGTTGAGAGAGAAGACTGAAGAGACTCGAGAGTGAGAGACCGAACGGAGGAGATGAGACTCGAGGTGGAGAAAGAGACGACTTCAGACGCCATTTCGGACGCCGACGAACCGCGATCCACCGTCCAGAAGCCATTCCCGACGCGGGTATGTTCACTTATTTTGCCGTTTTATTTTCGAGGATTCCTAAGGTGTTGGTTCCTTGTGCGAGAATTCTATCTACAGCCAACTCATCTCCAGAATATTCCTCCCTTTTTCTTGCTATTCTTCTAAAAATATAAAAACTCAATTTTTGGGCCAAATGAAATATGATACATTATTGTACTCAAAATACATTCATGTGCTTCAAGAATATACAGTGACGTAGTGCTTGTTATTATTTTCTTTCTGTTCTTCTAAAAATATTAATCAGTGCTTGTGGTCTTCAATCCTAATTTGCAGCGTAAAAGCAAAACTTGTACTAGCATTTTAGGTTTAGTTTAATCAAGAACGTGGCTGATTTCTTCAATCCTAATTTGATTCATAATGTAATTGGGAAATGGATGATTTAGGAAAGATCATAAAGTGTGAATTTGGATGTGTGAGTGGTCGATTTCTGTATTCCTTAATCTGATTTATAATTAATTGGGCAATGGAAGATTTTTGTATTCCTTAATCTGATGTGTGAGTGGTGGCCTTTGGATGTGATTGTGAAGGAGTTTGTTACTCCCAATATACTGAATATAGTTCCTTTCTTTTTTGGTTATGAGGTATCCAAATTGAAGGGATCGTAGTTGTTGACTTTACACCATTTATGGTAGCTTGTAAATAAGGCCACCACTGTCTAGTTAGTAGCATTTTCCTTTTTAAATTAAGGCTTGTGTGCTTTGGTCAATGAATATGAGATGTACTCCATGCTAGATATATAGTATAAGGTTGACACTTTTAAGGTTGACACAAAAAAGTGATGCACTTATTAGCACACACAAAAAAGTAAAAATAAAAGTCCATAGGCTGAATTTTTTTTTTAATTTTTTAAGTAGGCTGGTGGGCTGGCCCGCTGGCCCACTAACCCACTCTAAAGTGGGGCAGGCCAGAACTTTCAGCCCACTTTGCAAAAGTGGGCCAGCCCGGCCCGACCCATTTTTTTAAGTGGGGTGGGCCAGCCCGACCCATTTTTGGTGGGCTGGCCCACTTTGCCATCCCTAAGAGCTTTAGAAACTTGGCAATGAAAACAGTATGAACACACACAATAACTAAAAGGGGGGTGAGTTGGTTTAAACTTTTCCTTTTAAAAACATTAAAGAATTAAAGTAATAAGATCGTATCACAATTTAACCAAGAATGTTTCAACCAATCAAACCACTCAACTCAAGAAAACAATTACAAAACCTTACACTTGTTGAGTAAGAAAGATTTCACCAAAGAATCACAGATTAAGATAACAAGAAGAGATTAAAGAAAGTAATCAACACAAGAACTTATATTGGTTCACTTCTCACCTTTAAGAAGTTACATCCATTTTCTTCTAACCAAACTTAGTTAGAGTTCCACTATTCAAATATTCTTTTCTTACAAGCTTA
This sequence comes from Glycine tomentella, assembly GCA_007407185.1. Taxonomy (NCBI): domain Eukaryota; kingdom Viridiplantae; phylum Streptophyta; class Magnoliopsida; order Fabales; family Fabaceae; genus Glycine; species Glycine tomentella. Next base: position 199,864 of record PYAF01006053.1, on the reverse strand, counting down.
TTACAAATCACCCTTAATCAAACCTAGATTAAGAACATAAATCTAATCCCCTTAGGCTCCTAGTGATCAAGACATAGAGAACCCTTCTTTACTCTTCCATCTAGAGAAACCTACTATAGAAAAGTCTTAAGAATTCTATTGTAATAGTTACAAATAACCAAAAATTCTAAAATGAATTTACAAGCAAAGTTAATGGAGAAAGACAACTTGATGATCCAATGAATATGAATGCATATGATTTACCAATCTTGATTTAGGTTGAAAAACAAATTTCAGAGCAAACTCTCCAAAAACTTCTTTAAAATCTTGTCCAAGAAGAAATATTTTAATGCAACATGAAGATTTAGAATTTGTGGGACGAGAGCTTAGTAACTCATAATATTTTTTTCGCACTTCAGAAGGCTTTTGAAAATCAATGAAAATTTCGTAGTGTAATGATCTATTTTTCAAAAAACCCAACAACTATTTATAATAAATTGTTGTAACTGAATGTAATAGATTAAATCGTCCATTTAATCGATTAAAACCACTAATGTAATCGATTTTTATTAAGTTTAATCGATTAAAGTGTTCTTGAGATTTCTGGAAAAGAAATATGAACAAAGTAATCGATTAAATCGTCATGTAATCGACTAACATAGAAAGTTTTATTTCCAAGAATGCGCCAAGTAATTGATTTCCACAAATCGTAATTTTTTATCATAGGAAGACATTTATGTGACTTTGTGAAGTGTAATCAATTACCATATAGTTGTAATCGATTATCACAGGAAGACATTTCTATGTTGTGAAGTGTAATTGATTATGGTATAGTTGTAATCGATTAAAGTGTTCATCAAAGCTTAAGTAATAGATTACCATTAGTTGGTAATCTATTAAAATAGAGAAAATATGCTTTTCCAAAACATAAGCTTTGAACACTTTGGCTTTTCAATGCAATCATGAATACTTTAAAATATTTTTCACGAAACATATGCTTTTTGTAAAACCATGAATGCAAGCCATTGAATGATGTTTATGCAATGCAATAGATCATTAGATGAAACTCTTAGACATCTAAAGATTACATATGCCTTCAATTAAATGATATGTAAAAGCAAAAACATCCAAGAGTAAGAGCCTCAGCATCTTGATCCTCTTCAAGCTCCTTTGTATCTAACAATCTCTCCCTTTTTGGCTGTGATCATGCCAAACTTCAATTGAACATGTTGAACCTTTAATGTTCTTTTAGGAGATGATTTCTAGGAGCTTATACTTGATATCTAAAATAGAATTAGCTTCTTGTCAAGAACAAATGTCAAGTATACTTCGCATAAACAATGTATATTCATAGGTATTTATATGTTCCCTCTATCTTAGGTAATTTCACATTAGTTAAGATAAGGAGCAATGTTTAATCAGAGCAAATGTTTATCCATTTTTCTTCTTTGTTTTTATTTTATTTTCCCAAGACAGGACCCATATGTTCATTTTTCTCCCCCTTTTGGCTTATCAATGACAAAAACATTTAGTTATAATGATATAAGCAAGGAAGATGTAAACAACATAAAGCATAATTTTATTCATTAATGATAGGTGCAGGACAAGAAAATGTAAAACAAAAGCAACAAATTTTAAAAATATGAGGCTGGAAACAAAACAACAAGAAGCAAAACAAAACAACCACTAAGGAATTAGATTGTTAAAGTCTCTAAGAGTCATCCTAGTCTCTATATTTTCCAACCTAGTAGTGATGTTTTCCAAGGATGAATGAAAAACAACAGAATGCTCATGATGCAGAGTCATCATCTCATCCATCTTTTAAATCATTAGAGATTCAAAAGGGGCCCACTGCTGCTCAACAGGGCCAGCTTCTGCATCCTCTTCTTCTTCATCTCCTTGTTCTTTAGTAGCACCACCTAGAGGAGCTTGTTCTCCAGCCATCAACCACCCATTTGGGGTTTTCATCGAACCCAACTTGGTGAGATGTTTCTCAGTGATGAGGTTTGTGATGTTTGTTATGTTGTCCATAATCTTATTAGAGACATCAATCCCAAAATAGTCTATAAACCTTGAGACTAATACAACATATGGGAATTTATAGCAAAGAAGTCTCTTAGACTTCATCATGGTCTCCTCAAGGACTAGAACTCAATTAATATGAGTTTCAGTCTTCATGCGATGCATTAGTTGCAAATCATCATCTGTGATTTGTGCATGATTAGTGGACCTAGGGGTGAGGATATAAGTGATGATGTAATGCAGCAACCTATTGTTAGTTATGATTTTTGAAAATTGTGCAATTTTGCAGAAATGCCATAGATAATCGATTACATAAGATTGGTAATTGATTATTCCAGAGGATTTTAACTTTTAACAAAGCTTTGTGCAACAAGTAATCGATTAATCTGACATGGTAATCGATTATTCCATAGAGTTTTTGATCCTGAAGCAGCTCTCAAGCATTAAGTAATCGATTAAAATACAGGGTAATCGATTACTCCAGAGAATTTATTTCAGAAATAGCTTTATGCAGCAGGTAATCAATTACTCCAGAGAATATTTGTTTCAAAATTGCTTTTAAACATCAAGTAATCAATTAATTTGTTAAATTAATCGATTGCTCCAGAGAAGCTTTGACTCTAAATTGTCTTTAAGCCACAAATAATCGATTAATACGTATAGTAATCGATTAAAGTAGTCAATTATGCAACATGAACAATGTTTTTCATCATATTTTGAATTTCAATCATATGTGATGCATGATCAATTTGTGATTGTATTTCATGTAGTCAAACAAATCATAGGCATGCTATCATATATTAGATTTATCAAGAATTCCTAGCTTGTTCCTAAGATCATAGAATCTATCTCTAGATAAGGGTTTGGTAAAAATATCAGCGAGTTGATTGTTAGTATTAATAAACTCAATTTTGAGATTACCCTTTTGAATGTGATTGTTGGATTCAGGGGGAGCTACTTAAAGAATGCAAAGGAATCAAACATTGGTTTTGAGCTTTCAACATGCAATGGATGCCTTGAAGATTAATTTGTGTGAAATGTATAGAGAAAAGCAATTCTAGTGATCCAAGTGCATTGCATTCATATCATTCTATAAATCAATTAATTTGATTAATAAAAATCACATGGCTTTAGTAAATTGACTAAGTGTTTAATTTATTCAAAGATTTTTGGAAAAATGGTTTTTGCACTGTTGTAATCGATTACCTTAAAGGAATAATCAATTATTTTGTTCTTAATCTAATCTAGAAAAGCTTTCAAGAACAATGTAATCAATTACCTATCTGAATAATCGATTATTTGACCTTTGTTTTTATAAACTACCTTGTTGAACACTTTAATCTATTATTAATGGGTAGTAATCGATTAAATAGCTATATATGATTTTAAGTCGTTATGGGATAATCGATTACCAATGTATCGTAATCGATTACACAGGCTTATTTGAAAAAGCCATCTTCCTGTCTTAATCGATTACCATTTCTAGCAATCGATTACACTATGTGTTTGAAAACCTTAAGTTTGTATTAGATAATCGATTACCACATTTCGTAATCGAATACATAGTGTATTTGGAATGCTACAAGCTCATGTCTTAATCGATTACCAGAGTTCGTAATCGATTATATAGTACATTTTGATATTTTGGAGCTTCCTGTCTTAATCGATTATAGGACAGAATAATCGATTATTTGGTTCGTTGAGAAAATCCTGAAATAATTATGAACAGTTTAATCGATTACATGAGCAAAATAATCGATTATATGGAGTGTTTAATCGATTACTGACAGTTACAAAAGTTTGTTATAAATAGAATCAAAGCTCAACTGCTTTTCTAACTTTGTGGAACATTACCCATACGAATTTTCTGAGGTTAAATAGTCTAGTGAGCATTCTAAAGTGTTTTCTAAGTGTTCAATTGCTTCTTGCTCCATTGTGCCTTGATCATGAGTGTTTGACTCAATCTTGGAGCTTGAAACCTTTTCAAGATTAAGGAAAGTTGTGCTTTTGATGTGTGATCATTCAACCTGATCTGGTAACTTCTTTTTGCATTGCATCATTGGATCATCAGGTTGTTTCTCTCCTTAATCTGGTTGTAATTCTATTTTGTATTTTCTTTGTGATTTGACTATTGTAATTGGGTTCTTGCTTGGAACTAGAGAAGGGGTTCTCTAGGCGAAAGAACTGAATAGTGTTCTCAGGTTCTTGTCTCTTAGAATCTGATAGGGTTTTAGATTTCTGTTCTTTATCTAGGGTTGATAAAGGGAGACATTGTAATTGTTTGTAAGAACTGAAAATTATAATAGTGGAACTCTAACCTAGTGTTGGTTAGAAGAAAACTGGATGTAGCTTCTAATGTTGAAGTGAATTAGTATAAATTTGTTTGTGTTTTGATTTTCTTTATCTTAACTATTATATTCATTGTGTTCTTGTTTAAATTACTTGAACAATGTCAGTTTTGATCCATTGAATTCCTTGGGGCCGAGCTACTTGATTGAATAAAGTTTCTTGGTTTTGAAAAGTGATAAAGATCCTCCTAAGAACTCTGATTTTGATTAAAGAAATTTTAAAATATAAAGGTTTAACCAATTCACCCACCCCCTCTTGGTTAAGTGTGAGATATTCATATTCTTTACATTGATCCCTAAGGAAGTGATGTTTGATCTCTATATGTTTTGTCATTAAGTGCATGATTGAATTCTTTGATATGTGTTGTCACATAGTAGAGGAATTTCTTTCAACACCACACCAAAATCTTGGAGTTGTTGCTTAAGCCATAAACTTTGTGCACAACAACTTCCAGTTGCTATGTATTCAGCTTCTACTGTTGAAAGAGCAACACATGATTGCTTCTTGCAATGCCAGGAGATTAATGAGCTTCCCAACAAATGGCATGTTCCACTCATGTTTTTCTATCAAGTTTGCATCCTGCAAAATCAGAATCTGAATACTAATTAAATTCAGTGATGCACCTTTTGGATACCAAAGACAAACTTTTATGGTTGATTTAAGGTATTTGATGATTCTCTTGACTGCAGTGAGGTGTGACTCCTTAGGATTAGCTTGATATCTAACACACAAGCACACACTCAACATAATATCTGGTCTACTTGCAGTCAAGTAATATAGTGATCCAATCATCTCTCTATACTTTGACTCATCAACCTTCTTGCCTTTTTCATCTGAATCAAGGTAAGTTGAGGTTGTCATAGGAATAGCAACATCTTTGCTTTTCTCCATGTCAAATTTCTTGATCAATTCATTGCAGTACTTTGATTTATTGAGAAATGTCCCATTTTTCATTTGCTTCACTTGAACACCAAGGAAGAATGTTAATTCTCCCATCATGGACATTTCAAATTCATTTTGCATAAAGACAGAAAATTCTTTGCACAAGGAATGATTAGTTGAACCAAAAATGATATCATCAATATATATTTGAACCAATAGGATATCATTGCCAGATTTCTTGATGAACAATGTTTTGTCCACTTGTCCTCTTATGAATGATTGACTTAGTAAAAAGTTTTTCAACCTTGCATACAAGACGTTGGAGTTTGCTTTAATCCATAAAGAGTTTTCTTTAGTTTAAAAACATGGTTTGGATATTTAAAATCAACAAAGTTTGGAAGTTGATCAACATAAATTTCCTCCTCAATATATCCATTTAGAAAAGCACTCTTTACATCCATTTGAAATAATTTAAAATCCATTAAACATGCATATGCAAGTAGTAATCTAATGGTCTCTAACCTTGCTACTGGAGCATAGGTTTCCTCATAGCCAATACCTTCCTCTTGGTTGTAACCTTTTGCAACCGATTTAGCTTTGTTTTTGACTATGATGCCACTTTCAACAAGTTTGTTCCTAAAAATCCACTTGGTGCCAATAGGCTTGTGAGAAGAAGGTCTAGGAATAGTTTCTCAAACTTCATTTCTCTTGAATTGATTAAGTTCATCATGCATGGAAAGCATCCAATATTCATCAAGTAAAGTTTGGTCAATATTCTTAGGTTTAATTTGAGAAACAAAAGGCATATTACAATATAGATTTCTCAATGAAGATCTAGTAGATACTCCCTTGGTTACTTCACCAATTATGTTGTCAAGAGAAAGATCTTTAGTAGTTCTCCAGTCATTTGGCTTTTGAGGGGGTGTTGACTGATTAATTTCTTCATTTGGTTCATCCTTTTCCCTTTCATTTGATCCATTGAGTTGCATATACTCTTCTATAGGACCTGCATCATTATCACAACTCTTTTCCTCTTTTGAGGAGTTAGTTTCATAAAAAATAACATGAACTGATTATTCAATGCATAAAGTTCTTTTATTAAAGACTCTATATGCTTTAATTTGTAATGAATATCCAAGAAAGATGGTTTCATCAGCCTTTGCATCAAACTTTCCAAGTGACTTCTTTCCATTATTTAAAACAAAACGTTTGCAATCAAATGCTCTTAGGTGAGAGATGTTTGGTTTTCTACCTTTATATAGTTCATAAGGAGTTTTCTTTAAAACAAGCCTTATGAGTAATCTATTTAAAGTGTAGCAAACAATACTCACTGCATCAGGCCAAAAATGTTTTGGCAAATTTGTCGCATTAAGAAGAGTTCTAGCTTCTTCTTCAAGAGATCTATTTTTCCTCTCCACAACACCATTTTGCTGAGGTGTTCTTGGAGATGAAAAATTATGATTGATTCCATTTTCTTCACAGAACTTTTCAAAATGATCATTTTGGAATTCACCACCATGATCACTTCTTATTGTGATTATTTTTCTTCCTTTTTCATTTTGAACAACCTTGGCTAATTTTCTGAAAGCAATGAAAGCATCACTCTTGGTTCTTAAAAACAAAGTCCATGTGAATTAGAATACTCATCAACTATTACAAGCCCATAGTAAATTCCTCCTAAGCTCGTAGTTCTAGAAGGACCAAACAAATCCATATGAAACAATTCAAGGGGTCTTGAGGTGGAAACAAAGTTTTTATTTTGAAAAGAAATCTTGGTTTGTTTCGCCTTTTGACAAGCATCACATAGTTTGTTCTTTTCAAACTTAAGTTTAGGTAAAATTTTTAGAAGCTCACCAATATATCTTCTCTAAAAGATGAGATGACGTCTACAAATTAGCTAATGGAAGACTTATTTTAACTTATGGAGAAGCTCATTTCATTTTTTTTCTTCTTACTTTTTTCTTCTAGAAGTGTTTCTAGAGAAGCTAACATCCAAATAGGTCCTAAGTCTTTTCTAATTAGCTTGTTCATGTGATGCATGTTAATGTGACTAGCTCTCCTATGCCATGGCCGTGATTCATCAACTTTACTTACTAGGCAATTAGTGTTGTGAATGAATGCATGTTCTATAGAGAGTAAGTAAATGTTACCCTTTCTTTTACCTACATGGATAACCTCACCGGATTGACCATCATATATTAAACAGTAATTGTCATTAAAGGAAACCTTGAATCCTTTATCACATAGTTGGCTTATGCTTAGGAGATTGTGCTTCAAACCTTCTACATAGAGAACATTTCTGATCTTGATTTTAAAGTTGTCTCCTATATTTCCTTCTCCTATTATCTTGCCTTTATTATTGTCTCTATAAGTGACAAATCCTCCATCCTTCAAAATCAGATTTGTAAGCATGGACATGTCACCTGTCATGTGGCTAGAGCATCCACTGTCTAAGTACCATAATGATGATTTTGCTCTAAGACACACCTGCAACAATCAAATTAAGTGGCAAAGAAAGGTACCCAATTAAGGTTGGGCCTATAAGGGTTAGCTATTTTCCTCATTTTCTTTGGAACCCAAATGTAGTCTCCATTAGGCACATAGAACCTTCTAGCATAACACTTATGAGATGTGTGACCTTCCTTCATACAGTAATTAAAAATAACATATTTTGATTTTCTTTCAAAATGAGTCAATTTGGTATGCTTAGCTTTGAAAGACCTTTTTGATTAATCTATTTTGGAGGTACAAACTTGGTGTTTCCAAAAGGTTTTGATTGATGTTTATAACCCAAACCAGATTTATCTCCAGCATACTTTTGTACACTTATCATTTGATTCAAACTGCATTTTTCTCTATGTTCTTTTCAAAAGATCATCCAAATAAGAGTTTTCTGAAAGTAATAACATATATTTTCAGATTGACTCTTTTTTAAATCATCAAACTCTTTTTGCAAGGCATTTTATTTATCTACATTTGAAGAGGAAGAAGCACACACACCCCTATTGGTTTTGTAGCTTGAAAGGAGTTTCTCATTCTCTTCTTTCAACTTACAAAGTTCAGCCTGTTGTTCATCAAGTTTAGTGGTATGGCATTTAAGGTTACCTTTTAGCTTATTATTGGAGATTTCAAGCTTTTGAGCCTCTTCATGCATATCATGGAAAGCATAAACAAGTTGATCAAGTTTAGGATTTACTTCTGATTCAGTACTTGAGAGTTCTTCATCTTCATCAACTATTGATGTTAGGCATACATTTGCTTCCTCAGCTTCATTTGATGATTCAGAAGTTGTTGAAGCATTTTCTTCCCATGCAATATAGGCTTTCTTTGGTTTTCCTTCTTTCTTTGCTTTCTTTTCACCTAAATTCTTTTTCAAAAATATAGAACATTCATATTTAATATGGTCTGGCTTACCACATTCAAAGCAATTGCAGTTGGTGTTGTTGTTGTTGAACTTTGTGAATTTCCTGTTCTTGTTCTTTCTCATGAACTTGCTGAATCTTTTTATTATTAGGTTCAGATTCTCATCACCTTCATCTTCACTTGAGTCTTCTTCTTTTTCCACATTTGAGGATGCAGCTTTCAAGCCTATATTCTTTTGCTTTTAATTTGCATCTTCAACATGTATTAATTGAGACAATTCTAATTCATACTCAAGTAGCTTACCAAATAGTGCAGTCATGGACATCTTTGAAAGATCTTTTGACTCCTTGATTTTCGTCACCTTTGGTTTCCATGGTCTTGTTAGGCACTTTAAGATCTTAATGTTTAATTCTTCAGCATCAAATGTCTTTCCAAGACCAAGAAGATGATTTACAATGTATGTGAATCTGATTTGGAGTTGAGATATGTTTTCTGTTGAGTTCATCTTGAATATCTCATACTCATGAATTAAGGCATGCTTCCTTGATATGATCCTTCATGAGTAATCTCTAGCAACTCCCACATCTCTTTAGCGCTTCTACACCTAACAGTTCTGAAAAATTCATCAGATGAAAGTGATGAAGTAATCATGTTCTTATCTTTAAAATCGTATTGCACTACTGTTTTTTCTGCATCTGTCATCTACCAAAGGACATTTTTCTATTGCATTCCATGCACCAGGATCATTTGATTGGATGAATATCTGCATTCTATTTTTCCAAAAACTGAAATGTTCTTCTTCATTCATTTTCTTTTTTTAAAAAAATAGTGATCTTGAATAACACTAAAAAACCTACTTTTATACCAATTGAAAACAGTATGAACACACAATAACCAAGAGGGGGTGAATTAGTTTAAACTTGACCTTTTAAAAACTTTAAAGACTAAGAGTAATAAGATCATATCACAATTTAACCAAGAATGCTCCAACCAATCACACTACTCAGCTCAAGAAAACAATTACAAAACCTTACACTTGTTGAGTAAGAAAGATTTCACCAAAAAATCACAGATTAAGATAGCAAAAGGAGATTAAAGAAAGTAATCAACACAAGAACTTATACTGGTTCACTTCTCACCTTTGAGAAGTTACATCCAGTTTCTTCTAACCAAACTTAGTTAGAGTTTCACTATTCACAATATTATTTTCTTACAATCTTATTACAAATCACCCTTAATCAAACCTAGATTAAGAACATAAATCTAATCCCCTTAGACTCCTACTAATCAAAACATAGAGAACCCTTTTCTACTATTCCCTCTAGAGAAACCTACTGTAGAAAAGCTTTAAGAATTCTATTGTAATAGTTACAAACAACCAAAAAATTCTAAAATAAATTTACAAGCAAAGTTAATGGAGAGAGACAACCTGATGATCCAATGAATATGAATGCATATGATCTACAATCTTGATTTAGGTTGAAAAACAAATTTAAGAGCAAACTCTGCAAGAACTTCTTTAAAATCTTGCCCAAGAAGAAAATTTTTAATGCAACATGAAGATTTAGAATTTGTGGGACAAGAGCTTAGTAACTCAGAATATCTTTTCTCACTTCAAAAGGCTTTTGAAAATCAATGAAAATTTCGTAGGGTGATGATCTATTTTTCAAAAGACCCAACAAGTATTTATAATAAGTTGTTGTAATTGAATGTAATCGATTGAATGTAATCAATTAAAACTACTAATGTAATCGGTTGTTAGAAAGTTTAATCGATTAAAGTGTTCTTAAGAGTACAAATCGTAATCGATTATCACAGGAAGACATTTATGTGACTATGTGAAGTGTAATCGATTACAATATAGTCGTAATCGATTATCACAGGAAGACATTTTTGTGTCTTTGTGAAGTGTAATCGATTACCATATAGTTGTAATTGATTAAAGTGTTCATCAAAGCTTAAGTAATAGATTACCATTAGCTGGTAATCGATTCAAACAGAGAAAATATGTGTTTTCCAAAACATAAGCTTTGAACACTTTGGTTTTTCAATGCAGTCACGAATACTTTAAAATCTTTTTCACAAAACATATGCTTTTTGTAAAACCATGAATGCATGCCAATGAATGATGTTTATGCAATGCAATGGATCATTAGATGAAACTTTTAGACTTCTAAATATTACATATGCCTTCAATTGAATGACATGTAAAAGATAAAACATTCAAGACTAAGAGTCTCAACATCTTGATCCTCTTCAAGCTCCCCCCGTATCTAACATGCAACACTATCTCCTTCCTAAGGAGTTTGTGATTCAGAGTGACCATAAGTCACTCAAACATTTGAAAAACAAAGGAAATATTAATAAGAGGCATGCCAAATGGGTAGAGTTCTTGGAACGATTTCCTTATGTGATTAAACACAAGCAAGACAAGGCTAATGTTGTGGCCGATGCAAATATGATTTAATCTCCATTCTTGAAACCAAGATGTTTGGATTTGATCACATAAAGGATTTGTATTCTCAAGACCATGGCTTCTCTAAATTGTTTGAGTTGTGTGAAAAGGGGTCTCACCAGGGATTCTCTAGGCATGATGAATACTTGTTTAAAAATAAAAGAATGTGTTTGCTCAAAGTTCTTTGTGTGAACTCATGATTTGTGAAGCTCATAAAGGGGGGTTAATGGGACATTTTGGGGTAGAAAAGACTTTAAACATCTAGTGTGAACATTTCTTTTGGCCTAAAGTGAAACATGATGTCATCAAATTTTGTTCCAATTGCATTGTGTGTCATAAGGCCAAGTCCAAAGTCATGCATCATGGTTTATATACTCCATTGTCAATTCCTACCTCACCTTGGACCGATATTTCTATGGATTTTGTACTTGGTCTTCCAAGGTCCAAGAGAGGCAAGGATTTGATTTTTGTGGTTGTTGATAGGTTTTCCAAGATGACACATTTCATTCCATGTCACAAAGTGGATGATGCTTGTCATGTGGCGGATCTTTTCTTCAAAGAAGTAGTGTGTCTTCATGGATTACCTACGAGCATTGTGTCGAGTAGGGATTCCAATTTTTTGAGCCACTTTGGGAAAACTTTGTGGGGAAAACTTGGAATCAAGCTTCTTTTCTCCACCACGTGTCATCCTCAAACCGGTGGGAAAATCGAGGTAGTCAATAGAACACTCTCACAACTCCTAAGGTGTTTCATCAACTCTACCACTTTTTTTTCTCCTTTTGAGGTTGTTTATGGTTTTAATCCTTATCTCCTCTTGATTTAATTCCTTTACCTGATGATTATTCTATTTTCAGTAAGGATGAGCTTTCTAGAGCAACTTTTGTTATGGATCTCCATGAAAAGGTGTGAAACCAAATTGAGAGGAAGATGGAGCAATATGCAAGACACACCAACAAAGGGAGAAAGTCCATGGTATTTGAACTCGGAGATTGGGTTTGGGTACATCTAAGGAAGGATAGGTTTCCTTCCCTAAGGATATCTAAACTTCAACCTAGGGATGATGGTCCTTTCAAGGTCCTTGAGAGGATTAATGACAATGCTTACAAGATTGACTTGCCAAGTGAGTATAGGGTGAGTTCTAGTTTTAATGTTGTTGATCTTTCTTCTTGTGATATAGGTGTTTTGGATGCAAATCCGAGGACAGATTCTTTTCAAGAAGGAGGGGATGATAGAAGACTATCCAAAGAGCATAAAGATCTAGAAGCACTCCATGAATTGAAGGGTCCAATGACAAAGTACAAAGACAAGCTTCTACAAGAAGATATGACCAACGAAATCCAGGTTGGATTAATTATCAAAGGCAAGGATGGAGGATGCCATAAGGAGATGAATTGGAGCATGTTGAAGATTATTGAGCAGCTCGCTTAGCGCGCATGTTGGCTTAACACAATTCCTTGATAGAGAGTTTTTTGGGCTTAGTGCATATGGCTCACTTAGTGTGCAATGTCTGTTACGATTTTCATATTTCTTGTTTATTTGTGTAATGGGCCTCAACGTGGGCTAAAAAAGACTCAAACTTTGTGTTTTTAGGTTTTATTTTCTTGTTTATTTGTGTAATGAGCCTCAATGTGGACTGAAATAGGCTCAAACTATGCGTTTTTAGATTTTATTAGAGGCTTAACTCTATAAGTACTCAGATATTTCTATTTATGGACAACTTTGATTAATGAAATTAAGTATTTGCTTGAATTGGAAGCTTAGCTTCTTCTTGGTTCTTGGTTGAACCCAAATCGATTATTATCAAGGAAGCTTTCCTTTATGGCGAATCCTCGTCCGACTTATCACACCACTATGGATCATGGCGTCATTCATTACCGTCTTCTTAATCTTCTCCATCTTTTGCTTTTAAGTTCTAAACAACTATCCATGGAGTCTTGAATTTTGCATTCAAAAATGATCCAATCCAAGCGTTCATGCCTTAGTCGTCATCACGGACCAAGTTGGTTTAGTTAAGAAACTTTTTTTTAAGTTCGTATAACATGTTTTGTTAGTACTTAATTATTGACTAGCATATAATATGCTCCTATAATATTATCTTTGCCTGTTATAATCGATTAAACTAGTGAAATCCTATTTTTCCAAAAATACTTAGTTTATTTAAAAAACTTAAAACAATTTACCAATGCCTTGTGATTTAATTCTCAAACTTATGAATGATATGAATGCAATGATTGGATCATCAGAAAACTTCCTTCCTTTTACATTTGAGCACAAGCTTTTCTTCAATGCTTCAAAGGCATGTTGAAAGTTCAAAACCATCCTTTCTTGAATCGAAGGTCTTTGTGCTTCAAGCAACTCCCCCTCAAATCAACAATCTCCCCTTTTTTGGATTTAAACATGCCAAATTTGAAATTGAATAGCATTAGGTCTTGTGATTAAATGAAGGAGTCTTCATATCATATTTTTGAGCTTCTTCAACACTTGAAAAATTCAAATCCTTTGCAAGAACAAGTGTTAAAGGCATCTGTTTTTAACTTAGCATTCATTCACAATATATGTGTAATACCTTGAATTTTAATCACGTGTTTAAGCTTAGATTAAGCATGAATCTAAGTTTATGGGTTAAGGAAATATGATCATGCTTTAGAATCCTTTGAAAGATGCTTAAAAATGCAAGTTATAGGCTGTTCTGGCCTGCGGCGCGACCCACGTGAAGTGCGGCACGACCCGCGCCATATGTATAAATATACCAATGCTGTCTGCCATCCCAAGTGGGTAGCGTGGATGTCCAAGTGGGTAGCGTGGATGTCCAAGTGGGTAGCGTGGGAACGACGCGAGTAGCGTGGGAAGTACCCTGGAAAACCATGTTTTCCTCTGGAGCTCCACGCGAGTAGCGTGGATGTTCAAGTCAGTAGCGTGGAATGGCAGTGCTGTGGCGCGAGTAGCGTGGGAAACTGGCGCGAGCCGCGTGGAAACGACGAAAATGCTTTTATAAAGGCCATTTCAGGCTGAAGAAGAGAGAGAGAAAAGAGGAAAGAAAGAGAGGGAAGC
>PYAF01006053.1:135678-163304 GCA_007407185.1 Glycine tomentella | reverse complement strand
CTCCAATTATCATAGTTGCTCTTGGTGAGCATAGGGACTTGGAAAGGAACCATGTTGCTACTTGCCATCTCTCTAGAAAGGATCTTAAGGCTCTTGATACCACTTTGTTGGAAGGAGGATATTTGAGAAGGGAAAGGTTTAGAGAAATTTGGAGGAAGAGAACTCTTTATTACAACTCAATTCTTACTCACTTTGGCTTAATACAAATGGTAGAAACCTCACCTATTTATACTAGTAGCACCTCCTTAACCAATGGCCAGGATTGTGCCAACACAACTTTAATCTAATGGCTAGAAATCATCCTCTAGAATTCTCTAGCCTAGATATTTCTAAAGTAAGTTTCTAGATACAAGATTTTCCTAGGGAAATATCTAGAGTGGAATCTTTCTAGAATTTGTGCTCACTTCCTATGCTTTCTAGATTTTGGGCCACTACAATTTTTTAATAACTAATAACCCAAATCAAGTTTTAACATTCAACAGCCGAAACAATACCCAGGAAAGCCATACTCAGCTTTCCTCCTATAGTAATCAGGAGGAAACCCCAATCCACTCCAGACTTAGGTCCCCGCACATCCATAATGACGCCATTTACTTCCATCCCTTTATCAATGGCATCATGGACACACCTCTACCCATAACCTGGAAACTGCTGAACATTGAAGGATATGATGGTACATTAGATCAAGACGAGCACCTGGATTCATTTACCACTCAGGTACATTTGTATTCAAATAACGACGTCGTATTATGCAAAGTTTTCTCGACCTCCCTCAAGGTACCAACGCTCACGTGGTACAAGCAATTACCCCCATGATCCGTCAATTCATTCGCAATCTTAGCCCAACGCTATGGAGCACAATACGCAGTCAGCGTCCTCATCACACAACAACACCTATAGCATTGGTAAATCTACACCAAGCTAATGATAACTCGTTGAGGTCGTTCGTGGAAAAATATGTGGTCGTCTCCATCAAGATCTGGGACCTCGACCCCGATGTCACACTGCACTCAATTATCATAATCCTAAAGCACGGGCCCTTCATCGGCAGCCTCTGCCGAAAGAAACTCAAGGATTTGGATGAACTCAGAGCACGAGCAGCTAGGTACATCCAGATGGAGGAACTGTGTCTATTTTCCACAACTAGATATGTTCGGGAGAACAGAAAAAAGAGGAGCAAAGAAAACAAAGAGTCAAGCCCATTTAAGACAAATCCTTCAAAATGTCCAAGAGATTACCAAAGTACAACCACTACACACCATTGAACGTCAGTCGAGCACGACTACCAGAGCAAGCATTCAACGTAGAAATTTTATCTCTACCGCCTCCAACAAGGCATGTCAACTTCATAAACAGATCAAAGCATTATCGATATCATCATAATTCAGTCATACCATCGAGGAATGTGTGGCTCCCTTCCTTTGTCTCTCATCTCAGTGGAATCTTTGATCTTCTGTCTTGGTGTGGGGTGAGGTACCTGCAAAAAGGACTCCGACAATCAAGTCAGTTGAGCTCGTGGTGTTTGAGTATGTGTATGGAATGATTAAAACGTACCTGGAGGTCTTTCCTTCTAGTCTACATATACATGTCCGATATTGAGGAAGTTACGGCATATTCAGAGTCACATTGGCCAATTGATCCTTTTTATGTGTCGTGTCAAGTTTGTAGATTGCAGTTGAGGGCCACCATGGGTCGAGTTCGTGGGCTGCAAGATACATAAGCCCCCAAGCTCTGAATTCATTACGAATGATAGAGTTTCATATGTGGTTTCTGAGTACTTTCTGAGTTCGTGGGTTGCATGGTACATAAGTCCCCCAAGCTCATGTGAGCAGTGTGGGTTTTAATGCTCTCTTTCTCATGTCGCCTCGTTAGTGGTCATAACTCTTAAAGGAACTTTTGAAGCGTTTGGACCAAGGGTTATTTGGAGCGTTTTCAGGTGAGGGAAATGAAGAGGCACGTAGGTGGGCTTTGAGTCAAGGGTTGTGAAACCCTTTTAAAAGGGGCATTGCGTGGAAACTAGAGGTCACCTCTTTCTCCCTGTTTTGCGCTGCTCTTGCTTCCTTTGTTCTTGCTTTCCGTGATTGGTTTGTTCTTTTTCAT
Organism: Glycine tomentella; assembly: GCA_007407185.1. NCBI lineage: Eukaryota > Viridiplantae > Streptophyta > Magnoliopsida > Fabales > Fabaceae > Glycine > Glycine tomentella. Next base: position 161,204 of record PYAF01006053.1, on the reverse strand, counting down.
TCGTTGCTCTACATTCCTTGCACTTTTGCTAGGTATGTTCCTTTGCCATGTTCCTTATTTCTTCATTCCTTTTCTCTTTGCTTCTTGTCTTATGTCTTCCTCTGCTACAAAGGATGGGTTTCCCGTTCGGGTTAGGTCCCTTATGGTTAGGGAAGTTAGGGCATATAGGAATCTAGGAGTGAGGATGAGTTGTCTGTTTCGACCGTTTCGTCTATATCTGATTTGGAGAGAACAAAGGCTATTTTAGTGAGTGGTTGTGAGGAGGCAAAGGTTCTTGAGGAGACAGAGAAAGGGGGAAGATCTAGAAGAGGGATGACCCTGTGAGAGGCAGCAAAGAGGCCAAAAAGAGTAAGGGAAGCAAGTTTTCCCCTATCACCATCCCTGGGTATGAGTGGGTTCCCGCAGAAGTTAACTCATACCCTACTTGATCGGTTTCAATCCCACGAGTCTATCAAGAGGTTGAAACAAAAGGTCGACATGATGACCTTGGATGATGTAGAGTTGTTGATTGTAGAGCCTTGTAGCGCCGAGGAGTGCGTTTTATGAGGACGTCGATGTAAAAGGGCGAGGCCGACTTCATGTACATGTATGAAAATGTGTTGAAGGAGTTGAATGTTCAATTTCCGTTTTTGGATTTTGAATGCAAGATGTTGAGTTTGATGAACGTCACCCCTGTGTAACTTCATCCTAACAGTTGGACATTTTTGCGTGCCTTTCAAATTCTTTGTAGGAGTTTGAAAATTGAGCTTAATGTTAATAAGTTTATGTACTTCTACAAGTTAAAGATAGGTGTCAAGGTCGGTTGGGCATCCCTAAATGCGTTTAAGTTTGGGAAGTTGTTCCAGTTGTATAACCAGTCTTGGAAAAATTTCAAGTCGGGTTTTTCCCGAGTTTGTCCTAACCTCACTTGTGGAGACTCGAAAGAGTTATTCTTTAAGGAGGATAGGAAGACTCCCAAGTTTCCTTTTTATTGGAAATGCTTCCTTTTCAAATTCAAATCTCGTGCACACCAACTATTCTCGGCCCAAGAAGTCAAGGGTATTGAGATTATAAGGGAATAGCCATGCGAGATGTTGTGTAAACTCATTATGACTATTCCAAACTCGCGCTTTCCTGATTGCATTCAAAGTAGTGAGTATTTTTACGCTGCAATGATTTTTCATAAATTTGGAGGAGTATTGATTGATTTATCTTGTGTTTTCTGTAGAAGTCATGAAGGGATATGACAATAAGAACTTGAAGAGTTTTGTAGCTTATGACCAAACGGATGTCGGGAAGATGAATAAGAGCAAATGGACTAAGGATTCCTCTAAATCCGACTTTGGGAAAATGTTGATGAAGAGAGTGAAAGAAAATGATGCAGTTGAAGGAACCACTGAGGTTGTGCTCGGGAGAGAGGTAGAGAATAAGAAAGAAGCAGAAGCTGCTTATAAGTCGGCCACGATCGAGAAAGAGAAATAGAAAGAGATCGTTTAGAGGTTGGCTTCGATGGTGTTTGGGGATAATCCGAGCACCAGAGCATCGCGGATGAACAAGCCTCTCCTCCGCTACCACACGTTTGTTGGATCATGTTTTTGTTGCGCCCAATATTGTTCCTCTTTGGAACGCCAACTTGATCGGTCCATAATTTGTCCAATCATCTGCTTTCCTAAGACAAACTGACAGCAACATGATGGATTATGTGGGGTCGGTGGAGAGTTTGGATGCCACCAAGATCTTCCTTGGCTGATCTCTTGTCGTTATGCATCATTGGAAAAAGATGATCGTGAAAGTGAATGAGAAGACGAAGGCGATGGCCGAACAACTTAAGGCCATTAAGGTGGAGGTTGGCAAAACTAAACAACTTGGCATGGAGTTGGCTAAGAGTAAAAAAACAATGAGGAAATTGAAAGAGGATCTTGACAAGCATGTTTCCTATTTTTCCTACAGGTCTAATGAAGACAAGGCTTTGAATGGTCGAGTTGCTAATTTGGATCAACAGATGAAGGATATAAGCACCAGAATTAAGTAGTTGACGTCGAAGAAGAAGACGATCGAGGAGGACTTGCCATCTGCAAAGGATGAGATTGCTAACTTGAAGAAAGATGTTAAGAAAATGGAAGGTGAACTGCAGAAGAATGAGGAGGTTGAGTCTACTTTGATGGCTAAGTTGGACAAGGCCAAAAGATTGACCGTCCTAAATCATCGAGAAGGCTTAAAAAAGGATCAACGTCAAGTTAAGGTGTTGCTTCCTTCTTTCAACTCTACACAACTATACGTGAATTGCAACATTGTGGATGGCAAGATCGTTAGATAGTTGAAGCTTTGAGAGAGGAGGTTGAGTCAAAGTGATTAATGTAATAAATGTAATGTTTGTTGACTTTTGTATTTGTTTTGTGAACATGAAGTTTTAATGAATGAAATTGGAGAGGAAAGTTGTTGTTATGTATATTTTCTTTATACTGGTAAATGTTTTAATGTTCGACCTTTGACTTTCGCTTTAAAAACTAAGCTTTTAGAGAAAGAATACTAAGGTTCGGATTCAACCTCTTGAGAGTTGCTTGAGAAAACTCAGGTTCGGATCCAACCACTTGAGAGTTTCGTTCAGATCCGAACTCTTAAGATATTCTTGAAAAAGCTAAGGTTCGAATCCAACCTCTTAAGAATTGCTTGAAAAAATGAGGTTCGGATCCGACCTCTTAAGAAATGCTTGAGAATGCTGAGGTTCGGATCCGACTGAAAAAGACAATGGGACTAACCAAACCAAGAGGGGGGTGAATTGGTTTAAAAATCAAATCATCAAAAATAGAGTTTTAAAACTTTTGCTGCCCAAAGAATCATATCACAACTTTCTGTTAAAACAATATTGAATCAATCACCCGAACATAGTATCCTTTTGTTAAATTGCATCAATTTGAAATATCTTGAAACTTCGCAAATTGATAAAGAATACAATGGAGAGAGATGAAAGTTAAAGAGAAGATAGAGAACAAGATTTATACTGGTTCACTCTCTATTTCTAAAGAAGTTAATTCAGTTATTTAATTCAACCCGAATTAGATTTTCACTATGCAATGTGAGTTTTACAAGTAATCACAAGCAATTTCAAATTCTACCTAGAAAATGAAATTTTTAGGCTAACTCTATGTTTAAACATGCAAAGAACTTATTTTTGGCACAAAAAATTAAGGAAAACAACTCAACACAAAGATTCAGGACACGAAAGCAAGCTCAAAAATTTCAAAGCAGCAACATGTTCAAGGAAGTTCAACAACAAACATACGGTTCAAGAGTTAGAGACACCTCCCTTGCCTCTGGTAGTCTCCACAAAATTTAGAACAAAAAATGATGGAGTTTAGATTCAAGTTTCCAACCTTCAAGAGTTGATTGAAGAAGGGCTCAAGAACACTTGGTAAAACTTGGAAGAAGAAGAAAAATATGGTCTCCTCTTTCTCCAAAAGCTTCAGCAAAATGGGAGTAGCCTAGGCTTTGAGGCCTAATCCTTCTCTTCTTAATCTAAGCACTTTGAATAACCATTAATATGACTAATTAGCAACATGGACATCCCTTGATGTGTTTTCCATGAGCTCAGCCATGCCTTATTGGCTTCTTGCACTTTTCCAAAACTAACTATAAAAGGATAAAGTAGAGTTTTGCTAAAAATGGTAAAAATTATTTTTGCTAAAATTGGAAAATCTTATCCTAATCTTATAGATTAGTGTGCTAACCTCCCTTGGGATATGTGTACTCAGAGTGAACCTTGTATAGAGTTCACTCACATTGAGGCAAATTACACTACGACTCAATGCACAATGCAATTCTTGCGCAAATGAAAATCTACTCAGATAGTTTTTATTTTTCTAGAAGCTTTACTAAATCAATCATGTATATATATGTACACACATACACACACACACATATACATAGCACAAAATTCTATGATTAAAACATATAACTATTGAAATTAAATTCATACATGCACAAATGACACAACATAGTCTGAGTTATCATTTTTCAGGGTGTTACAACTCTAACTTATTTTAATTATTCTACATCATATAATAAGACACATTAATTAGTAACCAACTAATCAAACTAAAATTCTATTTTTAAACTAGTTATATAGTCATTTATGAAAGTGCCCTCCACTTTAAACTCTTATGACTTAATTACCCCTTTTCTAATTCTATGGAATCTAGATCACCATTAATCAACCTTAATTATCCCCACTTATTTCAAACTTTACTTACATTAATTACTAATTTTCTTTCAAGCTTCTATTTCAATTTCTAGACCAAAATCAAATTATTAACATCTAGGTCATTAATGAGTTGACCATCATTTGATCAGAGAAGTTTCTCTAAATTATCCTTATTCTTTCTAGACTTTAGCTTAAAAACTTAAGTGTTTAACCATGCCTGGGTATCCTATGGTAACCTCTCATTTTTTTACCATTTCAATAGTCTAAAGCACTACCTAACCACATAACTAAGCAATAACACTATCTACCACACACATGAAAAATTGGGATGTTACACTAGTGCATTGCAATATTTGAGGTGGTTGACACTGAATGACCATTGATGTTTGTTTGCCACATAAAGGATCATCATGGAAGATTGCAACATATGTTGTGGTGTGAAGGTAGAAGCCAGTTGGATTACGTTGATTTTGATGATGTGATTGCATTTGACACAACAACTGGAAAGAATGAGTATCGTTTTCCTATGGTTGTTTTTACTGGTATGAATAATCATAACCACAATTATATTTTCTAGTGCAATTGTTGCAAATAAAACTGAAGAGACTTATGTTTGGTTGCTTGAACAATTCATGGATGTTATCAAAGGAAAGTTGCCAACGTCCGTTATAATTGATAGAGACATTGCAATGAGGAATGCCATGTAGAGAGTATTTAAATATTGTCATCATCGTCTTTGCCCTTGGCATTTGATTCGCAAAGCAAACAATTATGTTTATTGTCCAAGTTTTCTTTATGAATTCAGGAAATGCATGTTAGGTGACTATGATGTTGGACACTTCAAGCGAAAGTAGAGTGCAATGATTTCAAAATTTGGTTTGGAGGACAATAATTGGATGAATATGAAACATATGAGAGAAAGGATTTTTGGGAAACAACATATATTCGTGGTAGTTTTTTTTGTTGGTTTTAGGACTATATCTAGATGTGAGAGATTGCACTCTTTGCTGGTCAAGTTTGTTGGGTCCCGTTACAACTTAACAGAGTTTTGTCAACATTTCCAACTATGCCTTAATTACGTGCTTTATAAGGAAATGGAGGCTGATTTTTGCATCTATGGTAGGAAACCTAGTATTAGAAACAACCTACCTGGAACTTGAGTGGTCTGCTGCAAATATAATGACATTGGAAATAATGTACCTATTTTGGAAGGTCTTAGCCAAGGCATGCAAATTCAATGTAACTGATTGTAGACAAACATGTGGTCACATGATTTGCAAATTCAATGTAACCCCAAAAGCATCATATTGAATCATCAAGAAATCTTAAACAAGTAATGCAAACCTGTTTCCATAGCGATAGTGATTTATTTTTAATCTTCAAGCCTTTAGCCTTTCTTTATGAGCTTTAGTCTTCCTCAATCAAATCACTCCTTAGAGGGTATTCTCTTTAGATGGGAAAGAAAGAAAGAAACTTGATTTGACATATTGGGAACCATAACCCTATATATAGTGTTTTTCTTTATTGTTGGACCAGTAAGCTCCCATTAAACCTAATTGGTCTAACACTGGTATTCACCCATTTATCCCATATTTACTTAGGAATCTAATTGGATATAATTAATTGATCACCTTAATTTACCCAATATATATTAAATAACATAATATAATTATTAATACAACATGTAGCACAAAATAATGTTAGTAAATTTAATTTCCTAACAATCTCCCACTTGGGCTGCATATTGACCTAAATCATATATCCATAGTGTACAACTGTATGCTATTTATCCTTAGATTCCTGCTCATATACAATCTGGCCCATTTCCTATATCAATATGAGATCATGGCGGCTTTTGTCACTGTTAGACATAACTAAACCTTCCATGGTCATCACACCAATATATTCAATGAGATAGATCAAGTATGGATGAGTGGCATGGAAATTACATGCAATGTGATCTCTACTATGCCTATTTCCAAATGGTCCTTCTTTAGTCATTATGAGATCAATCCTTAATTTTTTGCATACACAAAGCAAAAACACAAGCACAAAATATACACATTCAGAGGGAAAATAACATCAAAATCTTTATTACGTAGAAAATAAACATATAAATGTTTTTACATAGAACACCAACATAAAGAACTCCCACTAAACCATAGTGTCATCAAACAAAACAAAAACTCCCTATGAGCTACGGATAGGAAAGAAACCTAGCATAAGACATTTACATATTTGGAGTTGTCCAGCTGAAGGAAGGCCTTATAAGCCTAATGAAAGAAAGTTGGACTCAAGAACTATTAGCTACTATTTTGTTGGATATGTTGAACGCTTTTGAGGCTCCATGTTTTTCTATCCCACCACAATATCAATTTTTGAAATGGGAAATGTGAGATTCCTTGAGGATGTTGACTTTGAAGGGGAAGATACAGTAATAAATGTTGTCTTTGGGGGAGAGAATTTTTTGTTTCTTTTCCTGACGTTGTCATCATTCCTGATGTTGTCGTCGTTCAAGATGCAACTCTAGTACAAACAATTAATGATCAGGCTCTTATTCCTGACATCATTCCAGAAATAGATAACAATGAAATTTCCCCAATGGTACCTATGGAACAAAGTCAACAACCTTAAGAAGTGTCATTAAGAAGATCCAGTAGAGATAGGAGAAGTGCAATTTCAGATTATTATATTGTTTTTCTCCAAGAGCATGATAATATTTTAGGCTTAAAGGAAGATGACCCAATCAACTTCAAACAAGTCTTAGACAATTATAATGCTCATAAGTGGATTGATGCAATGAAGGATGAGATGAAATCCATGAAAGACAATGACGTTTGGGATCTTGTCGAGTTACCTAAATGTGTGAAACCTATTGGTTGTAAATGGATATTTAAGACCAAAAGGGATTGAAAAGCTAATATTGAAAGAGATAAGGCTCATCTCGTCACTAAGGGTTTCACTCAAAAGGAAGGCATAGACTATAAAGAGACTTTCTCTCTTGTTTCTTCAAAAGACTCTTTTACGACAATTATGACACTTGTGGCTCATTTTGACTTAGAGCTACATCTAATGAATATTAAGACAATGTTTCTCAATGACAACATTGATGAGACAATTTATATGACACAACCAAAAAACTTTGTTTTTGGAGATCCAAAGTCTATGGTTTGTAAGTTAAAGAAATCCATTTACAGTCTCAAATAAGCTTCTCGTCAATGGTATCACAAGTTTCATCAAATTATAATTTGTTATGGTTTTGAGGCGAACATGATGGAAGATTGTGTGTATATCGTAAATTTAGTGGGAGTAAATTTATCTTCCTGATTTTATATGTCGATGATATATTACTTACCAGCAACGATATTGGCTTATTGCATGAAACCAAGAAATTTCTCACTAAGAATTTTGAGATGAAAGATCTTGGTGACGACTCTTTTGTATTAGGAATATACATACTCTAAGATCGTTCTTGAGGTATTCTTGGGTTGTCAACAAAGAGCTATATTGAAAAGATTTTGGAAAGATATGGCATGAAAGATTGTGCATCAGGCCCATATCTAAAGGAGATAAGTTTAATCACGAACAATGCCCAAAGAATAAACTTGAGACAATGGAAATGGAAAAGATTCCATATGCATCAATTGTAGGAAGTCTAATGTATGTTTAAGTTTGTACTTGTCCTGACATAACATTCATAGTGGGTTTTGGTCACTGCCTTAGTTGGAACCCTATTAAGGATGTAAACTATAGTCTTTAATGCTTTTCCCCAACATGACTCAGGTAAAGAAGAATGACTAATCATGCTTCTCACCTTATCCTTAAGAGTCATATTCCTTCTCTCTGCAACATCATTCATGCTAGGTTTGTCTAACATTGTATATTGCGGACAATTCCATATTTCTTTAGGAAGTTAGCAAAGGGTCCTAGACGTTGTTCAACTAAACCATAAGATCTACCATAATATTCACCACTACAATCAGATCTAATAGCCTTGATTTTCTTGCCTAGTTGAAGCTCAATTTCGGCTTTATATTGTTTGAACATATCCAGAGATTATGACTTCTTATGAATCATGTATAGATAACCATATCTTGAATAATCGTCTATGAACATAATAAAATATTGTTGACCATTCCAAGAGGCAATAGGGAATGGCCCACAAATATCCATATGAATTAATTATAAGACGTTAGGGACTCTAAATTAACTTTAGAACAAACAAAAGTGAGAGTCTTACCCTTCTTTTCACGCCATACAACATACTTGGAACAATATTTCTTCATGTGTTCACTCTTCTTGCAAAAATAACAAGTAAATTCTATTATTTAATTGCTGACAATAATAATCTTTAAATAAAAAATAAAAAAAATAGCAAATTATTTTCTAATAAAATAATGCTAACCTTAATACTATGCCTCATGCATACATACAATCCCTTTTTTTTTAATCCAAAATGTTTGTGGAAAATAGATGAATAATTGTCAGACACAACATGACTTCTTTTTTCCATATGACAGATGAACAGTGAATCTCCTATACGAGAAGCGTGATCCATCCAGCTTAAACGTAAAAAAAATTTATATCGAAAACATTATGATAATTAATTCCTAAATAATTATCCGATAATTCAATATAACCAGGCTCTAATACCAATTGTTGGAAAAATAAATCTTTAATCCCTATGGTGAAAATCATCACTCAATAAAACTCCAGAAGCATCATATTGAATTATCAAGAAATCTTAAACAAAAATGCGTACATGTTTCCGTAGCGATAGTGATTTATCTTTAATCTTCCAGCCTTTAGTCTTTTCTTATGAGCTTTAATCTTCCTCGGTCAAATCACTCCTTAGAGGGTATTCTCTCTAGATGAGAAAGAAAGAAAAAAACTTGATTTAACATATTGGGGATCATAATCCTATATATAGTGTTTTTCTTTATTGTTGGACCACTAAACTCCCATTAAACCTAATTGGTCCAACATTGGTATCCATTTATCTCATGTTTACTTAGGAATATAATTGGATATAATTAATTAATCACTTTAATTTACTCAATATATATTAAATAGCACAATATAATTATTAATACAATATGTAGCACATAAGAACTTGAATTTCCTAACATATAAAGGTCAACTAACAATTGGGTAGATGTTGTGAAACAAATTCAAAACACCAATATTATTGTGAAATTCATTAAAAACATCAACACATAACAACATCAATAACTTACAACATAACACTGGTTCACAAATTCAAAACACCACCATCACCAACAACTAACCTAAAAGTCATCACTAAATTAAAAATATGACTACATCGACTTATCATTTTAGGTAGATGTCGTTGTCGCCATGGATCCATGGATCAAAGCAATGATCTCTTTAGGAGATCTTGGTTTTCTTGGTTTACGCAACAGGATAATGATTTATTCTGCATATCGGCCAACCACTACATACAACTCGATTGGTCCTTTAGAACTAAACTTTTGAAAAGGTGAACAACATATTCTCAACATCATTATCAACATTAATCTCCATACATTCATAATGAACACAACCTTCACCAACATAGACAGGTTTAAGGAAAAACATGTTAGGTAAGGTTCTTCCCCCTATGATGGCATCCATAATGGATTTACGCAAAGCATCAACCGACATGTTCTCACTAATTTTAATGACCTTAGGATCATGAGGACATTCAAACAACACCCCCTCAAAACTTGATATAATATCACCATCATAATACACAATAGCCACAACAATCTCTCCATTTTCATCCCAAGTTGGTCAATATGAACATAATGTTTTAATTTGCCTCAGATGACCACTTTTATTTATTAGCATGTGGTCTTGTTCACCCGTGAGTTAGTTATCAACAAAGCAACCCCCATGAGACTTAATTATGAATTCAGTCATCCAATTATTTAAAATGCTTAAATTTGTGGTTAGATCAAAATTTAAAAGGTTTAATTTGGTGCTCAAGTTATTTAATATGAATCTTTATGGTCCCAAATTTTTTAAAAGGTTCTACTTAAATTTGGTCATTACATTATTAAAAATGAATCAATTTGGTCCCAAAATATTTAACAACTATTTAACCAAATAAAACTATTTAAAATAATTTGGACACTAAAATGATTAATTTTTAAAAACTTTTTTTTATCAAATTGCACAATTTTAAAAATTCGAAAACCAAATTAATTCATCTTCAACAACTTTTGAACCAAACTAAACCTATTAAATGTAATTTGGTGACCAATTGATAGTTAAGCCTTCCCGTAACTTTACTCTCAATTATAGTATAAAAAAGGAGATAACATATATTTTAAGCCAGTATTGTCATATGCAACGTCTAGGTCACATGGCCATTTTGCACACGTCTGTTTCTGTGGCAAGACCTTACCTTCATTGACAATCATCTGTATCTGCTACATTTGCTTTTACGTGAACCTTTGGTCTATTTATAGAAATAAGTGTTGAAATTCCCTCTGAGACAGAAAATATGCATTTGAACAATTAATTTGTTCTTTGGTCTCGACAAAAGAGGTAAAGTATTGAGAGCGGGAAAAAATTGAAAAAATAAACTTATATTATTATTGTTAAATGTTAATTAATTGTTCTCCATTGTTAATAGTAATAATAGTTATCTGTACAATAGGGAATTCTCATGAAGATTAGCATCTAAGGCGACCAAATAAATAATGCACACATAATTCCCAGCCTAGCGTTAGGCCTGTAGCGACTAATTAACAACGACCATGGTGTGGATTGAGACGTGCGTCACCAAAGTCACAAGTGCTAACATGGAGGTTTTTGATGGCTAACCTGTTGAGACTAGTGCACATAATGCAGACAGAGATTGAGACGAATATGACATAAGTTTCATTACACATGTCTTGTAACATATTTTGTTGTATTTATTATTTTAGATGATGTTGACCCCTTTAAATATCGTGATCATGCAGGTCTACTGAGATGAATGTTGGGTTAAATACAGATGTGGGAAGACATGAACAGGAAGCCCAGGTATGGTTATACTTTATGTAATGTTTGTTGTACACAATTAAGCATTAATAATGCTATTTATGACTTGTAGGGAATGCAAAATTTTGTCCTCTTGGATTCTGTAGAACGTATTGAGAGAAAGATCGATGCTTTGACCAAATTTTTTGAGGTATATTTAACATTTTCTTACTTTATTTTGCATCAAACATCAAGGATTTTGCATCACTTAATATAAATGTAATGTATGTTCAAACAAGTTGAAAACATGGACAAGCACTAAGAAGATCTCTATCGGAAGTTTGCTCGCCTTCAATGCTTGTTTGAGTTGAATTTGTTTAACGACATTTTCGATGCAAGAACACATGTTACAGACGACAGTGGTGTTCAAATAAATAGGGGAGCACACCTCGCTAAGAGCATGAATGCTAATTTATTTGTTAACAGGAATGTGTCGCCGCCATTAATGAGTAAGCAAGAAGACGCTATTCCATAAACATCTAATGTAATGCTTGAAGTATCCTTCAACGAAGGGGGTGTTGACTATGGGGATGGAATGGTTGGGTACACCAATGAAGTAAAGGCCAATTGTGGACGTATATTTCAGGGCCACGGGAGGACACCTAGGGCTCAAATTAAGAATCCATTTGATGTTTCACAACTAGCAATGAAATCCATCTTTCACTTGCAAAATCCAATCAAGGTATTCTTCAGGCATTTGTTGCATTTCATTTGACCACAACTGAGATCTTAAATAGTACTTTGAATGGTAACTAACGCTATTTTAAATATTTATTACAAAATAGCACCCCAAACATCAATCATGTGCATCAATGGAGAAGAATGTTAGGAGAAAAATGTCTTAATTCTTCAACCAAGTGTTCTCAGAATTCAAATGCCCTACTAAACCATGACCACTAATAAGACAGGAACGACTGAGAACTTGGATGATGATGATAGCAACTGTGAAGTACCACTTGGTTACATTTTGCCAATAGTAATAGTCCAAATTCTAATAATCTAATACATAATTTCTATATACAACCATTCCCTGTTTACTAGTAACTCAGTTTTCAATTTTCAGTATGTTAACTATAAATTTCAATCAACAGCAAACATAGATTATTAGAAAACACTGTTATTACAATTTTATCTAAGAAATAATCGATTTTCATTTCCTTTGTTTTGGTCAAATACTTGATATTTATTTTTATTATTGAAATTAAACTATTTGATTTCAGACAATCGATTTTCATTGCAAAATAGATTATTCAAAAACACTCTTATGACTCAGTTTCATTTTCGCCAAAGTTTTCAAAAACACTCTTAAGTCAATATCTCAATTTGAAATTATATTGTACAAGTATGGCTCCATTATATTCTTGTACAATTTTAGAATATATGGGTTAATTGCAACATAAATTCCAATTAAAAATGTGGATAACCCCATCAAAATGTCAAACACGACTAGGAAAAGCCTAATCATGAAAACCAAGAAAAAATGGCTAGTCTTTTTCAAATGAAAAAAACAAAATAGACATCTTTCTTTCTGCAATTGAAAGTTAAGATGTATTAGCCCTAAAGAATTGACAAAAAAGACAAACTATTTAGCCTATTTGCAGCTTAGTTAACTTGCCTATACACAAAAAAAAAAGATCCTTAGAGGAATGGTTGTTAACTAAATCCACAATCCACACAGTCATTAAAAATACCAGCAAAGTAATTGTGCTTGTTGTTGTACACTTTCTTCCACACCATGATAATCTCTTACAATCCATTTCAAATTTAACATTAAGAAGTAGAAAATTGTTGATGATTTGAATAGCCCAATGAATAGCTAAGGCTTTCAGCCTATGGATATCAAAATATGCATTAAGATCATGACTTGCTGCAACCACCAAATCTTCATTGTGGTCCCTTTAGTGGATGTAATATCGACTCAATAACTACCTAGTCAATTCCTTGGATATAACTTCCCTTTCTTGGGTTGTAACCAGAAAATCCATTCAACTAGACTAGAAACCTAAAAACAAAGAAAAAAAAAATCAAATATCAATAAAATTTCTCAGATGCTATAATCAAAACTTTTATGCCATTTGTAATATGAAAAAGCTATTAACTACAAATCAGGTAATTGAGTATTAAACAACTAAATTCAACAATGTAAGCCAAAAAAATACATTCTTCATGCCACGGCCTACAACCAACTTACATGATATCATGACAAAACCTAACAATAAAAAATTTCAAAAATCAAATGATAATTGTCACTTATCCTACCTTATCAATTATTCTTCTCCAATGGCAACCACCACCACCATCATAATCATAATACCAACAACATATATGTTCAACGCATTAAACTAGCATGAGTGACATACTTTTATCCCAAATTGGGTGATTTTAAGTTTTTCACTTCTTTACAAAGCTCTATTAATTCAGCAATACATACCATATGCAAACCCAAACTATATTGTCACATACCTCTGGATGATATCGTGCCTACTCTTAATTCGAATCTCTTTCTATTTTCTTTGCTTTAAAAGGAGGGAAATGAAATCAAATCAACAATGATCAAAACACCCCAATTAACTATAATTTTGTAAACTACCCCAACAACAACAATTTTTTATGTTATGTTTACAAATTATCCTAACAAGATTTTCAATAACTGACAAATAACAAAACATGGTATACAAATAACCACACATGCAAAAAGAATCACTGTAATTTCAAACAACAAATCTATATTTCACACTACCTTAATCATGCTTAAATTTTTGTGCAACGCCAATTTTAGATTAGAAAAACATAACATTGAGATTTATCAAAATCCTAAAACATAAAACTTACAATTTTTCCAATAGTAGAAACGTACACAACAACAACAATGAATCTAACTTGTTCTCCCTACTGAGTTCATCAGGTCGTTGTCATTTTGCCAATTCCAATGAATCAAGAAAAAAATAAAATGCCTAACTCGGTATCATAGTGTTACACAGCAGAAGGGATTTCAAAAACTCACCCAAAATTTACATCTTTGATCGATGATTACACGACCCCAGATCTCTTATGGTCATCACAATTAGGATTAACTCACCCAAATTTCGCATCTTCGATCAACGATTACATGACAACAACTCTCTTATGACCGTAATTAGGGTTTTTCATTGACCCTTACTCGTCACTCTAATTTTTAACTAACCTATATTTCATTTTCAAAATCCACAATTAATTTTAAAAAGTAACCTACAACTACCAAGTCATCGGTAACAAATCCAATCCGTTAATTTTTTTTGGACCTATATCCACAGGTCAATTATAATTCCTCACAGGTATAGAAGTAAAGTCACTTCATATTAGACTTCACCATGGATCCATACAAAATCTAGAATTATATAGTATAATTAAAAAAAACCTTGGTTCCCTAGTAAAATGTTGTAAGTTATATTGCATAATTGTTGGTAGGATGTCTTCCTATACATGTATATAAGTTAGAGATACATATTCCTTGCTCCTTTCCTTATTTGTTTACAGTATGATGTCCATGGATGGTTGTTGAAGATGGCGCACGTCTCAATATTGTTTCACGCTATCATTGAGTGGACAAGTCTTGGGGTATGAACCCAATACTACTTTTCCAATTTGGTTACACATCGAGGTTATCTAATTGTGACCTACATATGTCCTTTTTCTTAGAGGGGAAAATTTAGAGACTTTCATTTAAAATAGAAGAAGCAATAGTAAGGAAATTTGATGGAAAACATGTTTGTTAGCATGAAACCCTGAAGCCTTTACTAATAAATGAGCAAAATGATTGGTTTCCCGTCTTACAAAACTCACCTCTAAGTTTGGAAAAAAAAAATCAAACTATCCTTAAATTTATTCAGCATAATTTTTAAATTAGAAAAACCTTTTATTGTTTAATTTTTTTTTACTTTAATTCCTAAATCGTTATGGTGAAAATCATCACCCAATAAAATCCCAAAAGCATCATATTGAATCATCAATAAATATTAAACAAATAATGCGTACCTATTTTCATCGCGTCAATTATTTATCTTTAATCTTCTAGCCTTTAACCTTTCCTTATGAGCTTTAATCTTCTTCAGTCAAATCACTTCTTAGAAGATATTCTCTCTAGATGGGAAAGAAAGAAAAGAAATTTGATTTGACATATTGGGATCATAGTCCTATATATAGTGTTTATTGTTGGGCCAATAAACTCCCGTTAAACCTAATTGGCCCAACATTGGTATCCACCCATTTATCCCATATTTACTTAGGAACCTATTTGAGCATATTTAATTGATCACTTTAATTTACCCAATATATATTAAATAGCATAATATAATTAATAATACAATATGTAGCACATAATAACGTCAGGAAATATAATTTCCTAACAATCTCCCACTTGGGCTACATATTGACATGAGATAATTATATCATATATCCTTATTGCGCAACTATATGCTATTTAGCCTTAGATTCCTCCTCAGATACAATCTGGTCCATCTCTTATATCAATATGAGATCATGACGGCTTTGGTCACTCTTAGGCATAACTAAACCTTCCATGGTCATCACACCAATATATTTAACAGCATAGATCAAGTATGAATGAGTGACATGGAAATTACATGCAATGTGATCTCTATCATGCTTATTTCCAACTGGTCCTTCTTTAATCCTTATGAGATCAATCCTTAATTTTCCGCATACACAAAGCAAAAACACAAGCACAAAAATACACATTCAAAGGGAAAATAACATCAAAATCTTTATTCTGCAGAAAATAAACATATAAATATTTTCACATAGAACACCAACATAAAGAATTCCCACTAAACCGTAGTGTCATCAAACAAAATAACACCAATATGAGCAGTTTGCTCGTGAAAGACCTTAGGCACTAAGCCTTTAGTAAGCGGGTCCGCAAGCATGAAGTTTGTCCCTATGTGTTCTATGGAAATCTAATCGCTCTAAACTCTTTCTTTAACAAACAGAAACTTTATATCGATGTGCTTCGATTTTGAAGAGCTTCTGTTATTGTTGGAGCACAACACTACTGACTTATTGTCACAATAAATCTTTAGTGGTCTTTCAACACCACTTACTACACACAACCTTGTGACAAAATTTCTCAGTCATACCCCATGGTTGGACGCCTCAAAACAAGCCACAAATGCAGCAGCCATAGTAGAGGAAGCTACAAGTGTCTGCTTAACACTCTTTCAAGAAATAGCTCCTTCAACCAACATGTAGACATAACCTGACGTGAATCTTTTACTATCTTGGCATCCAGCAAAATCAAAGTCAGTACACCTGATGATCTCTAATTCATCTGACCTCTGATATGTGCCATTAAGAAAATCCACTATCAGCCTTTTCTCGTTGAAGTCTTTCTTCCTCTTGCACACAATGAGCAATGAGCTCATTAAGAGTACATTTATCCTTTTGTGTATTATAACTCACTAAAAATTGACTGTATTGTGCAAGAAGAGAAATAAGAACAAGTGCACAAGCAAATCATCAAATATCTCTAACTTTAGTGCCTTGAGTTATCCAGCAAGATTAGACATCTCAATAATGTACTCTCTTATGTTCCCCTTTCCTTTATACTTCATGGTTACAAGTTTTGCTAATGTGTTACTCATTTCCGCCTTTCGTTTTTAGCAAAATATTGCTCAATTTCTTTGAGGAACTTCCTAGCATCAGTGCTCTCAGTAATAGAGCCTCGAAACACCTTCGGAATGGAGCGTTTCATGATCATTAAACTCATGCAGTTAGAGCGCTCCCACTTCTCTATGTAATCCAAATTTGGATTTTTTTTGGATTGGAAGTGGGTTTCTCCATCCTTAGCGCAAGGTCTATCCACACAACCAAAAACAATTTCCACATTCTCTTTTCTTTAACATTTATGTCATACCAAATGCATAATTAAAACAAAATACATATCCATGGCATTAACAAACAATCCAAACTAACATGGACCCATTTACAAGACACCTAGCACAACATTAACATTTGATCTTTGGACCAAAATATCAATTTGTAAGTGGTACTCTCAACACAATAATCAAATATTGACAATAAATCATGTCAAGCTATAGTCTTCATTTGGGCTGACTACTGCTTACATGAAAATCTTTATAATCGTCACATATTTATCACTGCATGTATATATATTATTTGGCCAAATAATAATCTTCCTTTGAGCCGATGATTATTTGAATAATAACAAATATACTCATCTTTATACTTCACAATAATGAATTATCCACAGCAGAGGTTACTTTACCAGCAATATTGTTTCAATCAATTTATTGTGAAATACAAGACAATTAAAACTAATAATAATTAAATAAAACAAACATAAATCAAAGGTTTATTTTATTTAATTAAATGTCTAAGTTCTTTAATTTTATTGCTCTCAATTTTCTGAATGTGATTATAATAAAATTACTCAAACTTTATCATAATGGATTGAATGTCATTCTTGATAACAGATTATTATTTAATTGTTGACAATAATATATATATATATATATATCTTCAAAAAATTTAGATATTTTATATGATAAAGATTTTATCAAAAATAACAGATTTTATCAAACAATTGATAAACAACTTATCCGCTATTTGCCTGTAGTCGATTCCAAAATTATTAAACAATTGATATTCTTGGATTCACAAATAATTTTCCGATAATTCAATATGATGATCACTCTGATATCAATTGTTGGAAAATTAATTCCTAAATCCTTATGGTGAAAATCATCATCCAATAAAACCCCAGAAACATCATATTGAATCATCAAGAAATCTTAAACAAATAATGCGTACACGTTTTCATTGTGGCAATAATTTATCTTTAATTTGTTAGCCTTTAGTCTTTCCTTATGAGTTTTAGTTTTCCTCAGTTAAATCACTCCTTAGAATGTATTCTCTCTAGATGGAATAGAAAGAAAAGAAACTTGATTTGACATATTGAAGAATATAACCCTATATATAGTGTCTATTGTTAGGTCAGTAAATTCTCATTAAACCTAATTGATCCAACACTGGTATCTATCCATTTATCCCATATTTACTTAAGAATCTATTTAGACATATTTAATTGATCACTTTAATTTACTTAATATATATTAAATAACATAATATAATTATTAATATAATATTTAGCACATAATAACGTTAGAAAATATAATTTCCTAACAGAAAGTCTTTCCTTTTGAGCTAGTTCATTGCATAAAGAAATCTCGTTGCTATGCTTCTTTTGGCTTAGGAACTCCATGATAACAAGTTGTTTTGACAATAATGTAATGGCCTCGATCATCTCTGAGACAGAAACCTACTCCAAAAGCTTTCTATTATTACATAATGTAGTGGAGTCATTCCAAAAGTTGCAAAATATTAATTAAATTAGTCCAAGCATACCAAATGCATTATGTTCAAACTTCTTAACATCTCTTCACCATTATTAGTGTTTAAATTTACTCTGCACTTGGGATTCAACTTTAAATTCGTGATGATGATTTTGAATTACTTATCATGTTCTATTTGATGGTAATTCTTAAATTTTTTATAGTTTTGTTATGGTAAAGGGATGTATGTAGTAAGGAAATGCTACATGCTGTATATTTTGGTTATTGCTTAAGATGCTCTGTCAACGAAAACACTTCAATAGCTTTATATATTTTTTATTCTATCTATTTATATCCTATAAGTTTTCTGTTCATGTCACAACCGACATGTGTTTTAACTTTTAACAACTTTTTTCTTTACAATTAACATAGATAAAAAAAAATTTAATTTTTAACCACAATATCAAGAGTGATAAAAATTTGTATGTTTTTCTTCTTACTTTCACGGTATAAAAGGGTGGAAGAAAGGTGGTGCATGTGGAGCTAGAAGAGAAAAGGAGATGGAGAAACAAATTAAGAGTGAGGCAGTATCTAAAATCGATACTTCTAAGTTCACCAGGGGAAGACTTTTCATGTCCTCTAAGACTGAAACATAATTTAGCTTTTAAGTGATGCAGAAGAGGAGATGGGGAAGATGGATAGGCATGCACCACGGTTTTAGGTGAGCATATTTTGATGGAGAAAAAAAGTAAACCACACATCAGATTTTGTTTTAACTCAACTGTGTTTCCAAACAATAATATTTGAAACTAAAGTTGGCTGACCAATGCTATGCACTTTTGAAAACATTTTTTCTGCCCATAATATTTGAAGTATCTAATGCTCTATGACTCTAACTTTTTAACTTATCTAATATCCTTTCAGGCGATGGTTATTCTTTTTTTTAAAGGCCATAATATTTCTTATCCACTAAATTTTCATCTAATTAAGATTTAATAGTTGTTAACGCTTGCACCCCCTATAACAATAGGACAGTTGTATTCTCATCTACAATTAGAAGAACATAAAAAACAATTAGAAGGAAAATAACTCAACAATGCAGCCAAGCCCCCTACACCTAGCCACTGCATAAGCAGCCTGGATAACTTAGTATTTCAATTTTGTAGCTCATGTGGTACAAAATAGCTCAACAAGAAACTCAGTTTTAGCAGCATACAGAAGCCAAATGCTCCAAAAGATAATAGAAGATGCAAAACAAAGGAGTTTACAGAATTACAACCAAGAAAACTTTGCAGGCATTATTTAGTACAAAAAAGTAATAAAGCTCAACTCAAAGAAGGTTTCTTGAGAAATGATCTCTCCATTTTCAAGGAGGAAAATACAATTCTCCATTTTTAAAGATCATTTCCAAGGATGCAATTCTTTGCCTCAACAATAAATCTGCTAAGATGAGACATATGAAACATAAAATCCAATATCTAAACTGAACACCATAATCCAATGTCTAATTGTCTAAACACTAGACATATTTTGAGACCAAGGCGACAAGGCTATATAAGGTTAAATAACTGTGTGGGAAGCTAATTTCTCACTCTGAGAGAACTCACTAGCTTTCTCACACTAGAATTTGTCATTGACAAAAGGACCTAACATTAACGGCCACAGAAAACAAAATTATTAGCAGTACAAAAACAATAGCTGAATTATCAGCCAACAAGAAGAGAAAATGAGGGGGAAATTCGCATATCTTGAAACCCAAATCGAAAGGGAGCCCATGCCCGGGTAAGCATCAACGGGGAAAATCACCTGTCCTAAAAATATATAACATATTATATAGAGTTAATTACATTAATCCCCTTGAGGTTTTAGCTTATTACACTTGATACCACTCTCTTTTTAATCCCTACAAAATCCCCCTTAGTTTTTAACTAGTTGTTACACTTGCTCTCCTTACACTTAAACGTCGTTTAGATCCTTAACTGGAACAAGTCATGTGCACACACATGATTTTTAATGAAATTTTTTTGCCCAAAAAGATCTCATCTTCCTTGTAAAAATCTGGGCAACTTCAATGAAGGAAAAAAAATCCTACCAAACACGAAATGAGCAGCTTCCTCGTTAATTAAATTGAACCCAGATGCCGTTATGTTACCCAAAACACCCTGAACGTTGCCAAAGTTAAACCACCCATGCCATGAAATGGAATAAGCCTACCAAAAACACAAAAGCCTGCCCCCTGCAATCATTTTTAATTCCTAAATTTTCTTCCCATTTCTAAGATACCACCGCACCTAAAAAATTCAATAATTTCAATTCTTAACTTTTATACACATTAATCAAATTGATCCCTCATCTTACTATAGAGACCAAATCCGTACTATTCATTCAATTCAGAGGAGAAAATAACTGATTGGCAGTGTTGGGATAAAAGTTTCTAGTGGGGCCAATATTAGAAACAAAATTAATTGAAAATTGATAGAGCAGGAAACTAAATTGGCTTTCACAATATCACCAAATTCACCAGCATTGCCAAATTGAAGAAGACTTACTAGTGCATTGCGATTCTGAGAATGCAATGCATACCCATTCAAATCTGAACGAAAAATCCAAAATGAACTAATCCAATGTTCACAACGTGCCAATTTGCGGCAATACAAAGACCAATGACTGGGTAATTAAGGTGAAGCTCAAGCTCCTTGAAGATGGCGACACCTTGAAGGAGCTTATTTTCGCCTTCGAAATCGCACTCACCAGACTCGGCATAGAAATTAGTCCACTCTGACTCTCGAAATGGCGCACTCTCCTCTTCACATCTAAGTCTCCAATGATGCCACATCTAAGTCTCACGTAGTTCGAGACTCGGCGGCCGCACCAAGTGCACCACTACGAACATGGGGAGGCGGAAGAAGCAAGCGTCGCCTCCCTTTGCAACGAACTCCAGTGGGGAAGATCAGACGTTGATTTGAGGAGAGTTGAACAACGCTGTCATGGAATGGAGGAGGATGCAGCCGAAGAAGGTTTGCGGTGAGAGAAATGAAGGAAAAAAATTATAAATAATATAATTTAATTAATTAATTTGGCATTTGGTGCAGGGGCCAAACTATTTGGGAAAATGGTGCACCCAAATACGTCCAAGCTAGGCGTGTTTGAGTCCTATTTTCCCTATAAAAGGCCCCAAAATTTACTTTTTCACCATTTCACCTTCTCTATAAAAGTTGGTCTGCCTTCTCTCTAGAGCGGAGTGGATATTTTCTGAAGCGAAGTCCTACCAACAAGTAAGTGGATTTAACAATTTTGCATTTTATTTAATCTGTTATATTTTTTAATTAGAAAATTGTTAGGACCATATGAACTTGTTAGCGACATAGATGTTAGGTTCATAGGAAATTGTTAGTGTGTATGTTGGTTTAATGTGTTGTGTTTAGGGTTTAGGGCTTGGATTAAAGATGTAAGGTTTATGGATTCTGGTTTAGTTTTAGGATTTAGGGGAAACCCCAACAGGCACAACTTGCTTGATGACGGCCTTTAGTGTTTCAATGGTGCATCCAGAAGGAATTTCAAATCGTATTGGGCTTGTTCCAGTAAAGGAATAACCCACAAAATCGGCTCTTCGTGGTATGTTCCACCATCTGTTGTAATATAGCATTGCATCATGTGTGGGGACGATGGTGGATTGAAGTAGGTTGATTATACCATCGGGTGTTCTGTTTATGGTGCATAATATTTCTATAGGGCTAGCACTCGACATTTGGGCATTGCACCTTAACATTTTGCAAACATCATCATCATTTGTGAGTGCGATAAAATGAAAAAAATAGTGTTGACCTGCATTTAGGGATGATTGTCGATAGTAGATGTTATCAACAAAATGGTCATCGGTTAGTAGAAGGGTGGTGGTGCATCTTACTCTTCAGTGTCTGAAACGAACAGTCATTAGAAACTCGCATTGGTATTGGAGTAGCACATTGAAAACAAACACCTGTTTCGTCGTGCTTCATTGATCCATTTGGAAAAACGAATGCTAATTTGGAGTTACCAATGTTCTGAATGCTGGTTTCTCCTAAAAATGTCATCGTATGCAAAATCAATTTTGCGGGTTGAGGTATGTTGTGTCTGAGCGTCTACCTTATATAGGGGTTAATCGCACCCAAGTTAAGTGTGTCCAGTCACGCCTAAAGAATTCTTAGGCGTGTTCAGTGACGCCCTAGTTAGGCGTGTTCAACGACGCCCTAGTTAGGTGTGTTCAGCCACGCCCTAGTTAGGCGTGTTCAACGACGCCCTAGTTATGTATTCTAGTGGACCTTGAACAACCCTTTGCATGCAACATTGAGCTGTCAGGTATGATAACTGGATCTTCACTCAGGGGAATAGCAAGTTCATTACCAATTGGCTGCCAAGGTAATGAATAAGCCTCTACCAAGTTGGTTACCAAGAACACATCATCCACATATTGCAAAGGATTCTGACGAATATATAAAGCAGCAGTTGCGGCGTGGCTACAAGGGTATTTGAAGGCCTTAAACTTCCCACACTGACAAAAACGCTCAGTTAGGTTTACTGAATATGACCTCTCCCAGCCATCGTCCATCTCAAATGACGTTTGCTCAAGGTTATACGTGCGTACATTATGCCCTGTAGCAACGGTCTGATTATGCCTCAAAGCATCAACGACATTTTTACAATGTCGTTGTGAATGATGAAGCTATGAAGTAGCCGCCTGACCCCTTCTCACAAAATATTCAACCAATCAACTGTATGTGTGCTTCACCAAAGCAATGATAGGCATGTTCCTTGCTCCCTTGAACACCTTGTTGACTGATTCAGACAAATTTGTTGTCATATGGCCATATCTTCTCCCCTTGACATCATATGCACGACTCCACTTTTCCTTAGGAATGCTGTCAATCCATTCTGCAACCTCAGGATTAGTATCACGGAATCATTCAAACGCTATGTCAAATTCAGGCATACAGGGAGTATAACCTGCACAATTATAATACCATTAACATTAGTTGGGTAACACATTTTTGTTAGCTTAATAAATTACAAATAATTGTTAACATACCCAAAGTCATGAGGGTCTTCAATCTTGCATTCTTGAATGTTTGATTGAAATTACTGGCAATATGACGACGGCAAAAAACGTGATGCGCAAAAGGTGGTTGCCAACTGGCATGATTCTGTATTGCAGATATAATGCTCCGGTGCCGATCTGAAATGAGGCATATATTTTGCATTTGGGTTACGTGGAAGCAAATGTTAGCAAGGAAATATTCCCAAGCTTCCAATGTCTCCCCCTCAACAATGGCAAATGCCAGTGCAGACATTCATTATTCCCATCCTGAGTGGCGGAAATCAGCAATTTTCCTTTATACTTGCCATATAAATGAGTCCTATCAATTTGAATGATGGGTTTGCAAAATTTAAAAGCCTCGCAACACTGTCTAAAAGTCCAAAACATGCGCTGAAACACACGTTTACCTCGTACCAGTCGATGTGCCACATAATAAGCATTGGTTTGAATATCAAAAAAAGAACCTGGTGAAAAACGAAGCATGTAGTTGCACCACCTCGACAAAAATGCATAAGATTGTTCCCAATCTCCATAAATCATTGTCATTGCTCTCTGCTTCGCATACCATGTCTTATAATATGAAAATTTAAATCCATAGCTATTGGTGATCCTCTCCTGAACCAATGAAATTGACACGCCCGGTTCCTCCTTAACCATTCTTGAAAATGAAATTGTAACATTGATATTAATAACAAACCTTAACACAAATTAATATTTCTCATATAAAGCAAAAATTTTGACTTCATACCTACTACAAGTGAAACAATAATATCAACATCAAGTTGTCTGTGATCCTATGTTATATGGTCATTCAGGCAACTGTGTTTTCCATCCCATCTTGAAACCACCCACTTCTCACCGTACATTGGTTTATACACCCTAACCCTCCAAGGGCAACCATCGTTGTGAGCAACACACTTCATGGCAAACCTGTCAGGCTTGCTCTCAACCACAAATGCTTCTTGATGCTCCCTCATCAGGTTCCGCTTAATTGCAATTTGTGCCTGCTTTTTGGATGGAAATTCCTGTTGCACAAACAAATCGTCCCCTAATTGCCAGGGACCTTGCACTGAACCCGAACCTGAAGCTGAACCGGTAAAAGACTCTTATTCGCTTGGGTGATTCCAATCAATATATGTGTAATGTGGAATTCCGTCCCAAAAAGGAATAACCGCACCACCTTTAAATACAAAACAATTGAATAAACACGGGTTTGCAAACTAAAATACTATAATATACAGATGAACAACTATTATACGACTTCATCATTCATTTAAGTCATGTAACATACCTTCAACAGGTTGTTCTGATTGTGTAGGTCCAACGTCCGAATGGTACCGCATTTCAGACGACCCCACATCAGTGTGTTGTTGGAATGCAGTCGCATGCACACCAGAATCTTCATCATTATCGGACGCACTAGCATTCTCCTGAAGAAGCGATCTTCCATCGCGATATTTTCATCACCGTCATCATCTTCATCGTCATCCATAACCCAAGTTGGGTCATGTGAATCTTCCTCAGACATGTTTGCATCTACAGCACCATATGATGATGCAATATGTGCAGAATTACAAGCGACTGACCTCGTGGGTAAAACAACATCCTCTACTGCGGT
The DNA here is from genome assembly GCA_007407185.1 of Glycine tomentella. NCBI lineage: Eukaryota > Viridiplantae > Streptophyta > Magnoliopsida > Fabales > Fabaceae > Glycine > Glycine tomentella. Next base: position 135,954 of record PYAF01006053.1, on the reverse strand, counting down.
ATAATCCACATACAACTCTAAAAAATTCTTCCTTGCCTGATTCAAAAATTCTTCAATCACCATTTCCAATTCTTCATTATCCTATATTGGAAACCCCATGTATTGTTCACGTCAGCAAAGTGATACAAGTCTCGTCATCTAGACCTAATTTTGGGCAAAAGAACCAAAAGGGTGTTTTTGAAAAAAATATTTACCGATAGGGTGCGCTTTCGAAACTATTTACAAATCTGGTGCGGGAGGGCAACTAATTACAAATCTAGTGCTGTGCAACATGCC
>PYAF01006053.1:112750-135578 GCA_007407185.1 Glycine tomentella | reverse complement strand
AAAAAGCACAGAAAGCCAATACGCGAAGGAACTGGGAAGGGGGGGTCTGGTGCACTGCAACATGCCAGGTCCAGGCATGTTGCACAGCACTAGATTTGTAATTAGTTGCCCTCCCGCACCAGATTTGTAAATAGTTTCGAAAGCGCACCCTATCGGTAAATATTTTTTTCAAAAACACCCTTTTGGTTCTTTTGCCCCTAATTTTGGACGTATATTCTTATGCAAATCACCCAATGTTGCTTTTCGCTTGATACATGTCATTCTTTTCTCCCCTTCAAAGACAACACCTTTTGCCCTTCAATTTTCCTTCCATTGAAAAATAACACAAGACGAACACACTCCACATCACTTGAACTCATTTCCTGCCCTCAACAAAAACAACAACTTCAAATTTTAAGAAACAATAAAATAAGCTGAAAAACCTAAACCCTAATACACACGCCTGAAGCACACAAACACCCAAAACCCTAAATTATGAAACATAAACCCTAAACCCTTGCCCCTATACCAAAAGCCATAAAACAAGCACCATAAACCCTACACTACCAAAAAAAAGGCCTAAAACATGTACCATACAACCTAAACCCTAAACAGAACACCCCAACAACTAATCCCTAAACCCTACAACAAACAACCTGTACCCATAAACGAAGCACTTAAAACCCAAAACATTAAAACATAAGCCTTACAAAACACATCATAAAACCTAAACCCTAAAACACAAGCCTGAACCACACAAATACTACACATTATTCTATTCTACACACAGACTCCATAGAGAAGGCTAAGAAACTTTTACAGAGAAGGTTAAATGGTATGAATGAACCACAAGCTAAACCATTATTCTAAACCCCCTAAACCCTAACTCATATATCCACACACCCTTAACACTAAACCATTAACCTCAACCCCCCAAACCCTAACCACTAAACACTAACACGCTAAACCCTAAAACTAAACCGAAATCCATAAACCCTAAATCTTTTACCCAAGCCCTAAACCGTAAACACAACACATTAAACCAACATACACACTAACAATTTCTTATGAACCTAACATCTATGTCGCTAACAAGTTCATATGGCCTTAATAATTTTCTAATTAAAAAATATAACAGATTAAATAATATGCAAAATTGTGTAATCAACAACTTACTTGTTTGTAGGGTTTTGCTTCAGAAAATATCCAATCCCAAGATCTAGAGAGAACGCAGAACAACTTTTACACAGAACGTGAAAATGGTATGAATGGTGCACTGTGTGAAATCTTGGGGCCTTTTATAGGGAAAATGAGACCCAAACACGCTTAACTTGGGCGTGTTTAAACACGTCTAGCTTGAGCGTGTTTAGGTGCACCATTTTCCCAATTTATTTGTCCCCTACACCAAATGCCTAATTAATTAATTAATTTGTATTATTTATAATTTTTTGCCGAGAAATGAACACCGGCAATCCTAATCTTTCAATGCTATTGAGAGGGGTAAATTTGGAATACCATAAAATCATATTTTATTTGTTTCTTTTTATAATAACTTAACGGAACCTAAACAATGTTTAAGACGGGGTTTAAAAGGAATGTTCTAAAGCAGAGGGATACTGAATGTAATAAGAATAAATCTAAAAAAGGATTAGTGTAATTAATTCTATTGTATATTCTTGACATCTAACATATATATTATATATTGTACAAATGTTAAATATAATAATACTATGATGCTAGATATAATATAGTTTTACACACTTACTTTGGCATGATGGGAATAATATATTCTTAAGAAAATCAATAAAATTAATTAATATAATTTTTATTGATTTGTGGGCTAATTACGCTAATAATAAACTTGTGAACCCCAGCTTACCAATGACAATGAGATTACTTCCGAAAAAATGGGAGAGATGTGTTTCCCCGTAAAATTCGTTTCTGTCCAAAACCCAACATTCTCTTCCTCGAGACAACCCCACATTCTCTTTCTCTTTCTCTCTTTATCTCTCTCCCGTACATCTAGTTACCACGGACCATCCATCGCAATTTGCAATTTCACTGATGAAGAGGGAATAGAACGTGAAAATTCCAGAATACTCAAATAACAACAACAACGCTGCGTCTTTTCTCATCTAACAACAATGACAGTGAGCCCCTCACCCCCACCTTGATCACGACCCTTCCTTCTACATTCTAATAAATCATCAATCATTTATTCCTTTTCTAATTAAATTTTTCATCCTTCACAATTCTATCCTTTTCATATTATTGATCCAGTAATTAATTATTATTATTTTATTTGCAGGAGTAAATTAAGCCGTGCGTTCAAAGCATAGTGCTCGTAGGCATAGAGCTCTGACCTCTCAATTTTGCTCGGGGACCAAATTAAAGGTATCCAAGCCTTCCTCTCTCTCTCTCTCTCCTGTTTACTGTTGTCGTGCTTCGTGTTTTTTTTTTTTTTTTTTTTTACAATGGACCTCACCCAGAAAATGAACGAACTCACACAAAAATCGTTTTCCCGCAGTCTTGTTTGTCTTCTCCTTTCATTTTCTAAGAAAAAGACAATTTTTGAGAGAGAAAAAATGTTGTCCCGGCCCATTGCCTATCTAAGCACCATTAACAGAAAGAATCTAATTGCATAAGTTCCATTTCTTTTGCTGGCAAAGACTGCAACTTTTCATCATTCTGGGTAACCCTTTAGGCTTTAGTTTTATGTGATTAATGTTTCATTAAAAATATTTTTGTTATTGTTTCAAACTTATATATTCCCCCAAAGAGTAGATCTAGTTTTAATAGCTCCAAATAAATTAAATACATGCATTAAGCATTAAGATAGGAAAGCTTCTCTAGTCCACAACTTTCATTCATTCATTATTTTTTCGGGGAATCAACCCTTTAGGCATTAGTTTTATGCAATGCTGTTGTTATTAGATAGAGTTAGTAACATATAATAAAATTGTGTGCTGTACGTGGGGGGAATATATATATATATATATATATATATATATGTGTGTGTGTGTGTGTGTGTGTGTGTGTGTGTGTGATGGAAGGTCGCCGGAGGCCGGGTAACGCTACATGAACAAATGTCAGCTTCCGATAACAGCCGAGCCCGAGAGCTAGCCGGCTTGACCCTTGACGACGTGTTAGGGAACCAGAAGAGCTTTTCCTCAACGCCACCCAGCCAACAACTTCCCAAGAGCCGAACCCTACTTGACATCATCAAAGAAGACGAGAGCAACAAGAAGGACCGCAGGTAAGAAAAGCTAGCTCCACAAAGTGCATTTGCTACGTTTAATGGTGCTTAATTTTTCTTTTCTGTAACTCTATTTATGATCATTTTTGTGGTTAGGATTGTGTATAGTAGTTGTTTTATAACCACAAACAGGTCAAATGATCCAATTGGAAGGTGTAACCCAAATATTGTTCTTAAAATTGGGCTTATTTTTTGTTAAAATTCATTGGTATTTTAAGTGTCCGTGTAAATCAGTTATTCCTTTCTCTAAAAAAAAAATCAGTTATTCCTTTTGATCTTCATTTCATTATTTCCGTATTCTTGGTGGAAAAATTATTCTTTTTTCACAAACCTTTATAAAAAAAAAAATATAATTTAATCCTTCGAAATACTAGTAATTATATCATTTTAATTCTTTAAAAGTATTTGCAATTAACAATCTAATATTTTGCAATTAACACATGGATCATTAAAATTAATGATGGTCTTAACCATAAAATTCACTCTTTTAATGTTATTATACTTCCATTACTGAAAATTTTTAATTTAAATTTATCAATGAAGATTTGATTCTTTCAGTGAAAATAATAAAAAATATGTTGATAATATATCTATTATAATTAAGCCTTTTAGTATTATGTATGCTATACAGTTCATTCATGTTAAAAGTTATTTTTATACTACAAGTTTATAAAATTTACATTATTAATTTCTAATAAAAGTTAGACTCACATAAACATAATTAGTTTGTTAAAAAAAAAAGGTGAATATTGTAGAATAAATGAATAATACTGAATTAATTTCGTTTGACAGATCTTGGAAAGCCTTCAAGGACAAGCTTCGGCTGAAGCGCGCAGGCTCAGCTTGGACATCGTCAATTCATATCCCGACCTCGGATGTTCCTATCCCTAACCCGAATAGCAGAACCTTCACCCAGTTTGGCCGCCGCAACTCGGTCCGATCCCCGACTCAGACTCAGACTCAGACTCACTCCGACTCGGACATGTCAACTCCCTACAATGCTCACCAAGTCGAAGACCTCGACCCCGCAGACGACGACTCCGGTTCTCCGGCCACCGCGACTCCCGCCGCCCGCCCCCAGTTCAGCCGCAGAGGCTCCACACGCTTTGCCGGCGATGCCTCCGGCGACAACACCGCCGGCACCCTCCGGCCGCAGCTCTCGCGGCGGAACTCCACCAACATGCAGTCGGAGCCCTACAAGCGGGGCCGCGTGGTGACGTTCCGCGATAGCTTCGACGACGAGGAGGCTGACGGCGAGAAGCCCGTGGAGGGGAGGGCGCTGTCGGCGAGGGAGGCGGTGGCGGCGCAGGAGGCGGCGGAGGCGGCGGCTCAGGAGTCGGCGGAGGCGGAGCAGGCGCCGGTGATGATGTCGCTGATGGACTTGCTGGAGGAGACTGACAGGGAGATGGGGCTCGAAGGATCGAGGTATATATTGAGTGATGATGAGGACTTTGATGAGGATGAAGACGAAGATGATGAAGATGATGATGGCGGAGAGGGTTCTATGGAGCATACTTGCTGTGTTTGCATGGTGAGACATAAGGCTGCTGCTTTTATACCTTGTGGCCACACCTTCTGCAGGATGTGCTCAAGGGAGCTTATGGTTAGTAAGGGGAATTGCCCTCTTTGCAACAATTTCATTTTGGAGATTCTTGACATTTTCTGAGTTTTTTTTTTCTATTTTAAAAACAAATTCTGGGAATTTGTTGTTGTTTTTATTTTTTTATTTTTTTAACTTTTTTAAAAAGAAAATTTCTGATTTATTGTTATTGTTGATTATTATTATTATTATTATTTTGGGTTTGTTTCTCTCCTTTGAGGTGCTGTTCTAAGCTGTGAATAGGAGTACGGATGATGATCTTAATGTTTCTTTCTTGCCATGCATAGAGAAGAAAGTTTTCTTTGAGTTTATTTGTGTTTCACCGGCTTATAATTTTTCTTCTGCACATGATTGAGATTGAGATTATGTCTCACCTAGGGAAAAGATTTTGTTTTTTTGTATGATTTAGGCTATGTAATTTGTGTCGTGAAAGGGAGATAACGAAAATGGAAAACACATACAATTTTTCTAACAAGTCATAGAAATCCAGAAAAATACATCATTCATAATCACTTAGGAAAGATTCTTTCAAAAGTTAAGAAAATTAATAATTCTTTTGAAAATTAAAAATAGGTTCAATTCCCGTGTACCAAGAAACTTTTATAAGTTACGAAGGCATATATTTCCACATTTCAAGTTTTAAGGCTTGTGATAAAGAATCTATGTTGTATAATCTTGCTTAATTTTTCTTTTTTCATGAAGGGAGCTTAAAATTTTCAGGTTATTTATATTCCTGACTGGCTTATATTGCTTATTTTTCTGTATTCTAGTTGGGGTTATACATTTTGAATTCCATAAGTGAGGTGATGAGAACGGGAAAAGACATCAAAAATTTCCCATGTGAGGTCTCTGTACAAGAACTGCATTGCCGTGAGTCTGTCACCAATCACCACCTTTATTAATATATTGGCGATATTTCCATAGTTTAGGAACAGATATATCATTATTGTTAGAGCTGCAGGTAATTCGAATAACTGAACTTATGATTCCAATAAAACTAATTCAAGTAGTTCTAGTTCAAATTTCACTTTATATTTGTTTGTATAATGCATTTAACGAGTACATCGTGTGTAAGCATCAAGATATTGCAACGCTACTTACATCAAGGTAACTGCACACTTCTCATTCTCATTTTAGCACATTCTATATATTAATCGTTAACTAACAAAAGAGTTTACTGTAATATTGGGCACTAGTAGTAGGTAGCATTAACAACTTAATGAAGATGGATTGTGTGTCTACTTACTCAACCAGTAGTAGCATTTGGCACTATTTGATTTCCACGGAGGTTTATGGTCTTATTAATAAATACAAGGGTTTTTTTTATTAGGATCATTTTAAATTATTATTCAAAAAAAAATCGTAACAAATATTATTATTTATGAGTTTAGAAGTCATCACATTACATTAGTTACAATTTATATATTTTTTTATTTATTTAAATTAAAATCATAAATTTTTTTATGACTTCAATTTTTTTTAAGAATATACAATTTATCGAAACCATTTTTTTCACTTTTTTAATAAATTCATAATATTTTTTACAACTTTAATTAATTTATTTTAAAGATTATGACTTTAAAGTCATGATTTATTATTTTTTTATCATACAAATTTAAAGTTCTATGATAACTTTTTTAAGTTGTAAATTTATTTACAAATTTTATTTTTATTTTTTTAATTTATTAATTGTTTTTTCATATTTTTTTTAAATTATTTTAATTTAAATATTTATAAATAAATATATTTTAATTTTTTTTAGTTTGATTTAATATTTTGTGTATATATTTTTTTGATATGTTTTTATTTAATATTTTTATATTTTAATATTATTTGATTTATTATATTTTTAAAATCTTTTATATAATTATATTTAATATTTTCTTAATTTTTGATAAATAAATATAGAAAATATTAAATAAAATAATATATTAAAAATTAAATATAACAACTCCACAAAGCCCATGTTTCATTTTTTCATCTGCATATTACACATTGAAACACTCCATCAGATATGAGCAGAAGTTCTGATACTTTGTTCAGCCAATTTGAGGTTCCGTAAACTAGAGACGCAAAAGACCTCAGAGGTCATAAAAAATTAAAAAATAAAATAGATTTTGTAACTACTTGAGACCGAGGAATGCCTTTGCTTTTAGCTCCTCTAAAGTGAGGAATGCAGGATTTTAGCTCCTCTAAAGTGAAGAGAGTGTACTTTAGAAGATGAAATGAAATAATAACCATTAATTATTTATCAACTGCTGAGATTGTAATTAACATTAAATTTTGTAATACATGTTTTTAGTTTTATCACAATTACCATGCCTTCATTTTCTAATCAACAAATGTGAGTGCACTTTATTTTCTAAAATATATTTCTTACTTTAGAGGAACCAAATCACAGTACAACTTATAATAGGTTATATATGCTCACTGAAGAGTTATTTAATGTTAACAAGTAACAACAGCATTCTAGAATAAGGCAAATATTTATTCATAGAATCAGAACCTAACATGATCTAACAGAGCTTTAAATGTTTAACTATCCACCAGTTAATCAATCTGTCTCTACTAGTATATTGATTTATCGAATATAAATAAAATTGGCACCACCATGCTTGGGATGGGGACGTGGGGTAGGAAAGAAATGGTACCTCTAGAATCCCATAGCCAAAGCTACTCTCTCTGAATGAAAGCACTGTAATCTGGCTGGCGATCCAAACAAAACTTGCTCACTTTTGGACCAAATGTAAACTTTATTGCACAAAAGCTACCCATATAAGGATCGGGAGTACTTGATGGATAAGGACAATGACCAGGCTTGTCTGCGAAATTGATTGTCATCTTCTCTCTGTTACCCCCATCCCCAACTGTAATATATACAGGACCACCTGTATCTAAATTGTAATTGTAAACCCGATTTGACCTCTCATAGGCATGAACCTGTTGTTCAATTTAAGTGTAAAAAAAAAAAAAAAAAGCACAAGTATTGTAAACCTCTTAATTACATGACTATCGTGACCAAAAGCAGGAGGCAGATCAGACATAAAATCCATAAACCTGGCTAAGTGATCCAATTTGCTTCAGAAAATAAAAAAACATTTGATTACCATGATATTCAAATTGCTTTTATTTAATTATTATATGCTGCCATACAGAAGCAGCTGAAGCTTTTAGCTAATGCATATATCCCCGGTCTACCCCAAAGAATGTAATTAAACATCCCTTCAAATAAAACCTTTTTTTCCACTTTTTTATCTCGACTGTGATAGTTCCTAGGATGTAAAAGAACAAGCCAAAATGGATTATCATAATTTTAATGCTTAGGACATATGAATTAGTGTGATTCACATGTCCATTAAATACTATATCCACCCCATACGAGTATCATAGGTCCTCCATCTCCACCCTCATGCACTCTGCTTCTCTGTAATGGGCTTCATATATAAGAACTATACCAAGGTGGATGGCAAGTAACTACAAGCCAGGGAGTTATTGATCTATCAACATTTTCCAAATCTCTCTCCAGCCACTTGTATTGTTCAGCTGCCATGGCAATAAGCAGCTCAGATAACAAAATAGGGGGATAAAACAAAATCAACTACAATTGAATTGATTACAAAGCAAAATTTAAACACATTTAACACCCACTAAATCATTCTTTCCAGTATAACTGAATATTATTACTTGTGTATTTCTACAAAATAATGTTTTCTTTTCCTTTTTCACTTTAATTGTAACTTTTCATAACTAAAACATATTTCTACCCTTTCATATTAGATGATATGTTTGACTTCTTTTGATGCAATTTCTGAGTTAAGGCATGATATCAGATTTGAAAACCTTCCTGGTCTAGGTTAAGATGTGCTCATGATTCATACCATACAAAATACATTGTCAATCAAAGTAGTAGTATATAAGTGAATACAAATTTATGGCTAACTCAAATACCATTCCACATTCTTGAAAAGCACAACACAATGAAGTTTCATATGTGTCATCCTCTTAGCTCATTATTTTTTCATTTTCAGTTATAGTATTTGCTCTGATGAAAATTTAATGAAATATGACAAAATCATAGTCAAATTGATTTCTTTATGGTTAGAAGAGAATATAGAAATTCTTGTATTACCGCAAGGTCTACCCTAGAGAATGTGTCGTTACGCAACATAAACTGGTAGTTCTAGAGGTTCGATTCAACAAAGTAATTAATATGAGGAAGAAGACTCAAAATCCAAGGATAAGATGGTGGAAGCTAAAGGAGGAAAAACAAATTGAGTTCAAGGAAAACATGTTGCGTGAAGGACCGTGGGAGTCTATTGGAGAAGCAAATGAAATATGGAACAAGATGACTATGTGTGTCCAAAATGTGGGAAGGAGGGTGCTGGGAGAAAGCAAAGGAAATAGAGTTCTTACAAAGGAAACATGGTGGTGAAATGAAGAGGTACAAGAGGAAATTAAACAAAAGAAGAAATGTTTTATATCTTTGCATAAAAGTTTCAATGAAGAAAACTTGCAAAAGTTTAGAGTAGCAAGAAAAAAATGCAAAGAAAGCAGTGCAGGAAACTAGAGGCAAGGTTTTTGACAATTTATATAAAAATCTTGGGAGCAAGGATGGTGAAAAAGGTATATACAAATTGCAAAAATAAGGGATAAGAAGAGTAAAAACCTCACTCAAGTTATATGCATCAAGGATGAAAATCAAACTCTTTTGGTAAGAAATGAAGATGTAAATGAAAGATGACTAAAATACTTTAACAAGCTTTTTAATGGGGATGGAGATAAAGTGAGGTGGATTTGGAGGACGCTTTTGATGATTTGAATAGAAGATTTGTGTGAAAAATTAATACACATGAAGTTAAGGATACTTTAAAGATGATGAAGAATAATAAAGTTTTGGGACCCGATGACGTCTCTATCAAAGTGTGGAGAAGTCTGGGAGATGTGGAAATAAAATGGTTGACCATTCTTCTCAATAAGATTCTTCAAAAAAATAAGATGTTTGATGCTTGGAGGAAAAGTATGTTTGTGCCTATTTATAAAAACAAGGGAGATATCCAAAATTGTTCTAACTATAGAGGCATTAAGCTCATGAGTCATACTATGAAGTTGTGGGAGAGAGTTATTGAACATCACTTGAGGAGGGAGACCAATGTTTCTGTAAATCAATTTGGATTTATGTCAGGAAGGTGTACCATGGAAGTTATTTTCTTGATACAACAATTAATGGAAAGGTATTGAGAAAAGAAGAAAGATTTACATATGGTGTTCATAGATCTTGAGAAAGTATACGATAGAGTCCCAGAAAAAGTCATATGGTGGACTCTTGAGAAGAAAAAAGTATCATTAAAGTATGTTAATGCAATAAATGATAAGTATGATGGGGCTACCACATGTGTGAATGCTTGTAATGGAACATCAAGGAATTTTCCTATCACAGGTAAGTGTACACCAAGGTTCGGCTCTTAGTCCTTATCTCTTTGCCTTAGTGATGGATTTACTATCAAAAGATATTCAAGAGAAAGTGTCGTGGTGTATGCTTTTTGCAAATGATATTGTGCTTATTGATGAGATCAAAGATGGTGTTAAAAGGAAACTTGAATTGTTTAGAAACACTTTGGAGTCTAAAGGATTCACGATAAGTCAGAGTAAGACTGAGTATATGAAGGGTGAGTTTTCACTGGGAAGAGATGGTGATCAAGACCCTCATCTAGTTGGTCAAGAGGTATCCAAGAAAGATGTTTTTAGATACTTGAGATCAATTTTGTAAAAAGGTGAAAAGATTGATGAAGATGTAAATCATAGCATCAGAGTAGGGTGGATGAAATGGCAGAGTGCATCTGAATTTTTGTGTGACCGCAAAATTTCCCTTAAGCTAAAAAGAAAATTCTATAGAACAGTCGTAAGACATTCAATGTTATATGGAGCTGAGTGTTGGCGACGACATAGGCAATATGAGCATAAAATAGGGGTAGTAGAAATGATGATGTTAAGGTGGATGTGTGGTTATACAAAAATGGATAAGAAATGAAGATATTCGACCAAAGGTAGTAGTAGTACCAGTGAGTGAAAAAATGAGGGAACATAGATTGAGGTGGTTTGGGCACGTAATGAGACGGGTCATGGATGCTCCTGTAAGAACAAGAGTTTGTTACCAAGAGCTCGTCACAAAGAGAAGTAGAGGTAGATCGAAACTTACCTGGAAAAAGGTAATTAAACAAGACTTAATGGAGTGGGATATAGATTGGCGGAAGGTGTGTCTTAAGACGGAATGGAGAAAAGCTATAAGCTTGGTGGAGGGTTAGACCCGTTATCATCTCTATGTTTCAGATTGGTCCCTTTTTAGTTCCTTTCCTCTTCATTTTTTCCCTCCTTCTTTCACCCTTCTTTTCTTTTCTATTGTCTTATTTCTCTCTCTTTTTCTTCTTCTTTTTTTCAACTTTTTCGTATCTATCATTTTGTTCATCTACCACCGACCCCAATTAACTTGGGTTAAAGGTGTTGTTGATGTTGATGTTGATGTTGTTTTTGTTCTGCCTGTCTTTCAAGCAAGGACATGAAAAGCCTTCCTACTAAATAATTCTTAATAAGTAATAACCCAAAATAAATCATTAAAAGGAAAATGACTGCAGAGTCTAAAGGGAAAGAATGGGGAATGCCTGTTTTATCATAGTTAATATAAGCCCCAAGCATAATTAAATGAATGCCTCCATCATTGAAAGAATAGTAGAATGTAGATGAAGATCCAGTTTCTTGAGAGGGGAATGCAAATCTAGAATAGTAGGCCACAAATGTCCTATTTTCAACCTACTTTTCAATTTCATGATTTCCTTCTACCACCATTATTGGAACTTTAGGAACTAGATTTTGCATAAACATGGAATCATTCAGTTGTAGTAGCATAAGAAGATATAATATAAAATATAATGCCATGGTGATTTTTCTTCAGCCTCAAACTCTTCTGTAGAAATTATAAAAATTTGTGCATGTACCTTCCCCAGTAATCCCACCGAGGCTGGTAGGTTTTATGTATGGGAGTTTGTGGAAAGGAGCAACTATAACAATCAGATCCAGTTCCATTTGTGAGGCACAGATTCGCGTATGTTACATCACTAATCAATAGAAGAAGATCATGTTCATTACTAGTAAGGTGATTGGTAGTAGTAGTTACTATAGGTAAGACCAAGATCTACTACAACTACTTTGCCTGGGTAGCTCTTTGGACCAGAAATTGGCATGGTCCTGAAATAGTATACATCACTCATGGCTTGTAATGAAGGATCTCCACATTGATAATAGTATATATCGGTCTTGGCTCCAATCCTACACATACAATAGAAAGTACTTTTAGTAAACTGTTAGATGAAACTTGCATTACATGCAATAACAACTATAGTTCAAGAACAATGACCAAAGTTATTTTGAGAACATATTACATAGGTTTATTGATAACACATTACTATAATTTGGCATAACACTTAAAATGGTGAAATAGAAAAAGTTATACAAATTAGTTTGTCCTATTAAACTTTTTATTGGAAACAAAAAGGAAAAAGATCGATCACCTGAGAGTCGAACATAATGGATGATTCCATATGTGTAATTCTGAAGGCCTTCAAAATGATAGAGCTGGTTGTAGATGAGAGATTGGCCTCTAGCTTCATGCACTAATTCAAATCTAAAGTTCCACATTGAACAACACTTGAGACATTTTTAGGGTCTAAAGGCTTGATGTCGAGTCCAATTTGAAACTCCCCTGGTATTATCATATCATCAGTAAAACCAACATCAATAACACCTTAGGATTAAAACTATCCAACCGAATTTAATTTATGTTCAATTCACTAATTATGTGTGCATTTGAGTTCACATTACATGATTCATAATCACTTTAAAATACTAGCTAAAATGAATTCAGGTTTACATTCTACTTAAAAATTAATTCTAAGTCCGAAATTGATTCTGAGGTGAAACAACTTTAAATAAGTTAGATAAGAAAATTTTACACTAAATTTTACTACTAACTTTCTTTAATACAAAGATTTAAACATAATTCACATCACCTCAAAATCGATTTTAGTCATATTGATATTTTAGTATTGTAACTAGAGATACATGTAACCCATGAAATCCAAACAGAGTCATGAGTGGTAGAGAGACACACCAAAATCTGTTTGGTTTCAAAACCCCAAACGCGGCGACGAACATGGGGATCGATGTCTGGCAAGTTGACGGCGATGCTGCACAAGGCGGGATCGAAGGGAACGGTGATGGGATCGAAGAGACCTTCGAAGGTGAAAAAATGTGACAATGACCGAAAACCGCAAACAGATTCAGCAGAAGAAAACAAGCACGATGGAATTGAAGTAAAGAAAAAGAAATTGACATCATTGGAGAATCCAAACGCAGAACGTGGTTTTCTGTTTATTGAAATGAATGGATTAATTATTGCGGGTAAGAAAAGAAAAGAAAGTGGAGAGTACGTAATATCTTGGAATTTGAAGTGCTTGAGACTAAGGCTAACACTATGAGTACAAAATTGTTTGTGATTTTTTTTTCTATCTAGACTATTTCTTTCTAAATAATTTGAGGTTAAATAGTTACTTTCATCCCTGAATGTGTAATGCGCTGACATATTTGTCCCCGAAAGATGGAAATTCAAATTTTTGTCCCCGAAAGTGAAAAATGTGCGACAAATTCTTTCATCCGTTAACTTCCGTCCGTTACCGTTAATGAAAAAGCCTACGTGACACATTCAGGGACGAATTTGCTAGCGCTTTACAAATTCAAGGACGAATTTGTCAACGCTCTACCCAAAATATAATTTAATCTTTATCTTCTCCCTTTTTTAATCGTTGCAACCATAACATTACAATAAACACTTAAAAAAAGAAAAGCAAACATAAGTTAAAATAAGCATAATATTGATTAATAAGCATAATCTGAATATTGCTCTGAAATTTCTATTATGACAACATTAGGTAGTGACAAAATCAAGTTGAGTCTCATTCTTTTGTAAGGATTAACTTAATGATTGTGCATTTTAATTGGTTTGAGTCTCATATTTTGGGTACGGTATTGTCTCATAGTTTTGCTTTGAAATTTTTAATGTGACAGTACCTTACCCAAAATATGAGACTCAAACAAAAATGAGCAACCATTAAGTTAATCCTTGCAAAAAAATGAGACTCAACTTGATTTTGTCACTAGCTAATGTTGTTCTAACTTATACTTATTAATCAATATTGTGTTTCTTATTATGTTTGTTCTAACTTGTGCTTGTTTTCCTAATTTTTTAAGTATTTATTGTAATTGTATACTTGCAATGATTAAAAAAGGGAGAAGATGAAGATTAAATTATATTTTGGGTAGAGCACTGACAAATTCGTCTCTAAATATGTCACATAGGCTCTTTCAATTAACGACAACAGATGAAAGTTAACATATGAATGAGTTTGTCACACTTTTTTCACTTTTGGGAACAAAAATTTGAATTTTTATCTTTCGATGACGAATTTGTCAGTGTTTTACACATTAAGGAATGAAAATGGCTATTTACCCATAATTTAATTTCCAATGTACACTAGTTCTCAATTTAATGTCCAAATTACACATCCGTTAGAAAGTCCTATTTTCAGGACCCGACTTCCCACCTTCGTTTCTTTTTTTAGTTAAGAAATTGGATTGGGCCAATCCGACTTTTGTATTGAGTTTTTTTAATGTTATTTATTTTTTTATTTACATATTATTTAATTTTAAAAAATGATAATATTTTTGGTTTAATAATTTATTTATACCATAATACATCATAAATAAAATACATGAATAATAATATTTTCTTAAGGAAAAGCTGAAGATGAAGGTATGTTGGGACAATTTTTTCTGTTATCACCTTGTTGCTAATAGATTCCACATTTTTTTCGAGTATCCCGATCAATTCTATGTTCATTTCAATGGGAATGTGATTTGAAATTGAATGGCCATTTGTACTCCTTCTTCTCCTTGGATCAGGACCCCACTGATCTCCTTCATATTCTTATAACATTAATTTATGTGACAGTAAACCAAAGGAGTTGTCGTAGACGTGCAATATGTTCTGTAAAGTAAATAACAATGGCACATAGTTCATGGGATCAACATTGACAGATTTAAAAGAAGTCATTACATGAGAACACGGTAAGAGTTTAGCCTAATATTCACCACAATCACAATTCTGAGATTGTAACATGACCCTAAACCTTCCAGGTGGTCTGAGAGTTTCAAGTGGGGTTTGGGTCTCTGTTACAATAAATGTGTGATTGTGTCTGTCGAATTCGTTAACAATGTGCGTATTTGATTCATGCTGACTGCTATTTATTGCCTCATAAACGACTTCAAAATATTGCGAGTTGGAGCTGATCATTGCATAGGTTTATCGACCTCTAATAGCAAAAGGTTTCGCGGTCTTGAAGTACATCTCCTCAACCAATGATGAGACCAACAAATATTTTATGCCTTTGAACATGAAATTGACCGAATCAGACAAATTTGTAGTCATATGTCTCCAACGTTTCCCCTCATTGAAGTGTTGTACCCAATATTTTTTAGGTAACTGATCAAGCCATTCAACTGCACTTGGCTTACACGGATATCCCACGGATGCCACCAGTGCAGCTTCTCCATGTATGCATACCCTGTAAATATTCAATCAATTTAATATGTTATGAAATTTGAATTAAAATATAGTTTAATTAAAAATGAAATATTAAAGATTTTCATTAGCTTACATGAGTAGTTTCTTCAAATGTTTGCAATATGGCACAGGCAGAAAAAATGGGATGTGTTCCCAACCCATAAGTTACTTGGGTTGTTATAGGCACTTATAATCGAAGGGTGCTATCTGAAATGAGATAAATGTTACTTTGAAAATTAACATGTCTTCTCAAATTCTTTAGGAAGAACCCACAAGCTAAAATTGTCTCCCCTTTTACAATGGCATAGGCAATCAAGAAGATATGGTTAGCAACTTTTTGTGTTGTAGCTAACAATAATGTGCCAGTATACTTCTCATAAAGTCATGTACCATCTACTTGTATAATGGGTTTGCAGTATGCAAACACATTAATGCATGGACCAAATGACCAAAAGACACATTTTAGCATTTTTTTTGCTAGGTATTGTTTCTCCCTCTTCAAACACCGATTCTTCCTAATTTCCATGAATCATCTCCAACGCTCTTTGCTTTGCTAACCGTGTCTTTTTGTAGGATGGAGTATAATTCATGAACGTTTTGATCTCTAACAATAAATGTTTTAATGGAGACTATTAGGTTTTTTTTGACAATGGGTTGGATGATCTGCGCTATGACGTGCTTGTCGAGTTGCCTATGATCATGTCTGAGCATTTGTGTGAGACAAGTGTGTTGACCTCTAATACTTTTGATAATACATTTCTTATGTGTCTTTGATTTGCATGCACCTAAGATCCATGAACAACCATTTTCATGTGATTTACACACCAAGGTTAACCTTTCCAGGTTAGAATAATATATTGTTTTGCAATCAAAATAATTTCTGATGTTGTATTCTTACAACTCGAATATATTTTGTGCTTTTTTTCGATGGTCATGCCAACCTCAAGTGCATAAGTTGGTGGTTGTACATGGTCTTCTTGCTGAATGAAATGGTGGTGCTCAATGTATTGTGGTAGGTGGTCGAGGTTCAACTCCATTGGACACCTAGGTTGGTGATATTGCAATGGGGGTGACGTTGGTACGACAACACTGATGTGTTGCAAACACATCTTAGTTTTAGGTTATATTTCAATTAAATCATTAGGCATTAGATTAGAATAAGTTAGTTTGTCATTTATATTTTATTATATCTCATTTTATTACCAAAATGTGTTTTCAGGGCCAAAAAGAGGAGATTCAAGCCAAAAGAAGAAGAAAAGCTAGTTGAAGGTCTCGCGCGGATCGCGCCAGATACCGCGCGAGTCGTGCCACATCCCAAATGACAAGCTTCAACATGAACAACCCACGCTAGTCGCGCCATGGTCCACGCTATCAGCGCCATGAATTCGAACAGTCAGCGCGATCAGCGCGGGATCTCACGCCAGCAACGCGGTGAAGACGCTGTTTCCTTATTTAAAAAGATATGGTTCGAAATTGGCACAGAACAGAGGCTTAGTTACTTGAATTAAACCAATCTATGAAAGAAAGGCTTCTGGACTGAAGAAGGAGGCTCTACATCATCTGACCATCTTCTCCACACTCTCTACATCATCCAACATGATCTCCACACTTCCCTACATCATTCTAAACCCTTGGAAGTCAAGAATCAAGGCTAGGTCACTGCAGAATCATATTTTATTTGACAACTTTGGTTTCTTTGAAGCCTATGACAGGCTAAACTTTGTATTGTGGGAAGGCCATGAACTGATGTAAACTCCTCTGTAACTTGACTGGTATTGAATGAGAATTCTTATCGTTTTATTTTACTCTGTTCTTTATTATTTTATTCTTATTTAGAATTGGCCATTCTATTTAGGTATTGAGGGTTAGGATTCGCAATGGGGACATTGGGATTCTAATTTCTGATCTTAGTAAAATAACAGTTATTCATTACCTAGAGATAGGGATGCGTGGCTGCAGAACCTTATAATATAGTCTTTCACATGCTTAATTTGATAGAATTCACCAAGGGATTGGGTTTTTGATTCAGTTTAAAGGGTTAATTCACTAAGGGATTAGGGATTAACTAAAGTAGAAAAGATTTATTCTCTGAGCAATAGGAAATAGCAACCCCTTTGATATAGTCTTTTATAAGCTTGACAAGAATCACTAAGGAATTAGGATTGTTGTTAAAGGATTAAATTGCTAAGGAATTAGAATTTACTAAACTTGGAAAGATGTATCATTGAGTGAACAAACTTGATAAACCAGTTAAGTGAAAGAGGTAGGAATCAAAGTGGATTGTGTCTGACCACAATTGTTTCTTCCATTGGTAACACTTCAACTTATTTTACTGTTTATTTTAATTTCAGTTTTATATTCAATCAACTCAACAAACAATTCTCCAAAAATATTGTCTTTTCCTTTTTACTTCCAATTACTTAGACATAATATTACTGTAAATTTCACCCCAATCCCTGTGGAGACAATACTCTACTTACCTACTTTTATTACTTGAAAAGAGCGATGCACTTGTCGTAGTGTGCGTAATCTCGCAACAAGATTTTGGCGTCGTTGCCGGGGATTGGCAAACGGATTTTTACAGTAATTTTTAATCTTATGATTGGAATTTTTGTTACTAATCGCTTCTCAAGTTTATGCGAGGTTCAGTTAGTTCTGAGGATTTACAGTTTGATCCAGAAATAGAAAGAACAATCTGAAAGAGACTAGCTAGACAAAGAAGGAGAGAAGCTAAAAATTTTGACTTTGATTCACTTCCTGAATTAGAGTCAGAAGCAGAGATGGCTAAACAAAGAAATAATCAGCCAAGACCAGAGGATGAACTTATGGAGGAAATTCTGGCTCCTATGTTCACAAGACCCAACTCCAACATTGTGAGGCCACCAATACAAGCTAATCATTTTGACATAAACCCTTCATTGATAGCATTGGTGGAGCGCAGTCAATTTGGAGGGGAGGATTTTGAAGACCCACATGACTTCATTGACAGATTTATCAGAATCTGTGATACTATCAGACACCAAGGGGTCTCAGATGATGCGGTAAGACTAAGCCTATTCCCTTTTGCTGTTAAGGGAAATACACTGAGATGGTTAAATAGACAAACATCAAATAGTATCTCAACTTGGGAGGATTTAGTCTCAAGATTCTTTGCCCAATACTTTTCCATGGACAAATACAACCGGTTGGTGAATGAAATCACTAACTTTACTCAGAATGGAAAAGAATCCCTGTGTGCTGCATGGAATAGATTCCAAGAATTGATCAGGAGATGCCCACAATATGACATGCCTGTGGGTAAGCAGGTACGTATTTTCTTTAACGATATGACTCCTGAAACTCGTATGATTGTTAACGTTGCAGCGGGAGGAACAATAAGGTCAAAAACTGCAGCTCAAACCTATGAGCTGATTAAATCTCTGGCCTGTACTAAAAATGAAAGCATTACCATTCAGCCAAAGAGAGAGCCAATACAATTGTGCAGCAATGATGCCATGCTTGCAGAGCAGAAAATTTTAGCCCAACAACTGGCTAAATTGAATGAAAAAATTGATAAACTTCAAGTCTCTGCAGCCCAAGTTTCAGCCAGCCAGCCACATGTCTCCTGTGAATACTGCCAAGGTGAGCATGAATCTAATCAATGCCCTATTCTTGTTGGAGCTGACCCTGTGCAGGTTAATGGTGTTTGGAATGATCAAAGACAGCAACAACCCTATCAGAGAAACAACAATTTTGCTGCAGGAAACAACTACCAGAGAAATATTCAAGGAGGAAGATTAGACTATAAGTCCAGTCATTATCTGCAACCTCCTCCCATTCCAACCACTAGTATTTCTGAACTTGAAAAGGTAGTAATGCAACTGTCAAAAACAACAACAGAATTTATAGCAGAGACCAGAGCCCACCACAGAAATCAGGATGCCTCCATCCGAAATCTTGAAATTCAAATTGGTCAATTGGCAAAGCAAATTTCGGAAAGGCCACAAGGACAGTTCCTCAGTGACACAGTTATAAACCCAAGGGAACATGTCAATGCTATCACCACCAGGAGTGGTAAGGTGCTCA
This sequence comes from Glycine tomentella, assembly GCA_007407185.1. NCBI lineage: Eukaryota > Viridiplantae > Streptophyta > Magnoliopsida > Fabales > Fabaceae > Glycine > Glycine tomentella. The sequence continues at coordinate 116,009 of PYAF01006053.1, read as the reverse complement.
CTACACCAGAAAAGCCTGAGGTAAGCAATGAAGAAGCTGAGCGGAAAAATTCAGCAGCTGATGTAGAAAAAGAAAAACCTGCAGAAAAAGAGAAGAAGGAGAAAAATACTGCACCTCCAAAGAAGCAATGGGATTTCTCTCGCTTTGAGAAACCCCCATATCCGGTGCAGACCAAGCAACAAATTCAGCAACAGCAGTTTGCCAGGTTCTTAGACATGTTTAAGAAGTTACATATAAATATTCCATTTGATGAGGCATTAGCCAATATGCCTAATTATGCAAAATTCATGAAGGAACTTCTGTCTAAGAAACATAAGCTAAAGGACTGTGAAACCATAGCACTCACTGAGGAGTGCATTGCCATCATTTTAAGAAAGCTTCCAAAGAAATTGAAAGACCCTGGAAGCTTTAATATCCCTATAGCCATAGGAAATATAAATGTAGGGAGGGCACTATGTGACTTAGGGGCTAGTATAAACTTAATGCCATTATCAATGTGTAAGTCCCTAGGAATAACTGAATTAAAACCTACTAGAGTTTCCTTGCAACTAGCAGACCGTTCCTTAAGGAAACCATCTGGGGTCATAGAAGATGTGTTGGTCAAAGTAGATAAGTTCATTTTCCCTGCAGACTTTATTGTGTTAGATATGGAGGGTGAAAATGAAATCCCTCTGCTGTTAGGGAGGTCCTTTTTAGCAACTGCTAGAGCCTTGATTGATGTAGAACAGGGAAAGTTGGAACTTAGGATGGATAATGAATCTATTGTTTTTAATGTTTTCAATACTGTGAAAGATCCATCTGACATACATAATTGCTCTAGGCTAGATTTTTTGGATAATATTGCTTGTGCAGGTATTACAACAACTGGAGATGAAGAAGTTGTAGTAAATGCAGCAGCAACAGAACATACAACAGAGATGACAGCAGGCATAACAAATGCAGCAAATGCAACAGAAGAAGTTGCAGCAGAAAATTTTGAAGAAGAAAATTCAGCACAAGCAGAAAATGCAGCAATTGCAGACATTGCTGAAAAATTGAACACTGCAGACCAAGAGTCCACACCAGAAAATATTGAACCTGTGCTGGAAGTGCTGGAGAAGAAGAAAGACGATATCTCAGATGGAGCACCGAAGGTAAAGCTGAAAAAGATTCCAGAAAAAGTTGTGGAAACACCTAAGAAGAAGAATTGGGTCAAAAGGCTGGATGCTGCAAAAAGGGAGCATCAAACTGCAGACAAAACACATGTAGCTGCAAATGAAAATGCTAGAACTCATAAAGGGAAGACCAAGAAGTGGCGTAACAAAATTCGCCAAAAAGAAATTGAGCTGGGACAACAAGTGCTGCTGTCAAAATATCGCCTGAAGTTTCTAGGTAAGTCAGAACTCTTTTGGTCTAGTCCTTTCTTGGTGCAAAGGATTTGTCCTTTTGGAATAGTAGAAATCACTTCTTTAGACAAGGGTAGGACATTTAAAGTTAACAAATGCCGGTTGAAGCTTCACCTTGAAGAACAAGTGAATAGAGACACAGTGCCTATTCCACTTCAATCCACAAATGATTAAACAGAAGGAAGCGTCTAGCTTAAGACGTTAAATGAGTGACCCTTGGAATTCCTTCCAAGAATTGGTAATTAATGTAAATACATAGGATCATAGGTGTTTTAAGTTCTATTGTTAAATTGATAGCAGTAGATTTACAATTATGCATGTTTAAATTCTAGGCATTTAGGTTTATGCATTGTTAGTTAGGCTAAATAAAACAAAAAGCAATTAAAAAGAAAGAGAAAAAGGCTGTTCAAGAAGGTGGCGCTGATCGCGCTGATCACGGCTAATCCACGCTACTAGCGCGAAGTCTCACGCGTTTCGCGTGACAAGTTCGAACCAGGGACCTTCATCTGCATTAAATCACGCTATTAGTGTGAACAGTGGTGCTAACCGCGCCATTGGTTCGAAACCAGGCCTGTGTTTTTCATGTCCCGCGCGATCAGTGCGGATAATGGCGCGATTCGCACCAGGCCTTTATTCACAGCCACACGATCAGCGCCAGTTTGGCGCGACTCGCGTGAAATTTAAAATAAATTGTGGATCTGCTATGCCATGGTATGCCTGGATTCAAATATGGGAATTGTTGTTATGCACATCCATGGACAATGATGATTTTGGATGGTTCCCATTTTTATTGATTCGATTGTGTCAATTGGTAATATGCCTGAAGTTAAATCTAGGAATCCACAGTGGGAAGCCTTGCTAAATGATGAATACTCTCTAATACTTGTAGATTGGCCTGTGTAGTTGATCTGAAATTACAGGTGTCTGAGGCCTGTGTGGGGTTTTGCATTTAATTAATTGTTAATACTGCAATTTGTGAACCCAAGGAACAACAACCAGTTGTGTTGTGGAACCAATGTAATGAACTAAATCTGGGAATCATGAGTACAAAGTAAAATTCTTAGCATATTGATTTTCCCCAGCTACTTGTACACATGCCGGTTGTATTGAAAAATTGGAACTGCATTGTTATTTTTGAATATCATCTACTAATGCATAGTTACCTGAATTGTTGTTTCTGTTTGAGCTAAATCACAATGTAAAGACCAAATCTGGGAATTCAACCACTGCATCAGATATAGTCTGGAAGTTTTCTGCATTTCAGGTTGAGGAGATATTGAAAGACAGCAAGCCAAGTGCTACTGCATCCTGCAGCAAAGTGATAACCAGGGCCCATCTAATTTTGGTTGCTGTTTTTAATTTTCAGTATGCTTATATCAGTTTTAGGTAGTTGTTTAGTATTTAGTTGTTTTTAAGTGTGTTCTGTTTGGATTAATGTTTCATTCTGGTTGTGATTCTCAAATAATGCATACATGATTGAATATTTAGCAGCACATAATCCTTTTCATGTATTGCTAAGGACAGCAATTTTCTAAATCTGGGAATGGGTGCATATGCATTATTTGCTGAATCACATTCAAGAAACAATGTCCAACAGAAAATTTTTGTTTTAGTTATTACTTTAAATTTTTGGTTGAATATTTCAATAAAAGTGGCAGCACATAAGATTTTTCATATTAAAAGTGAATGGACACAGTAATAGATAGGATTTCTCTGATGAAAGCTTGTGTGAAATAAAACATAGCATGGACTGCATGATACATGAATGGAATTGTGATTGTTGGTATGTGATATGCATGTTGAAGTTGAAATGTTGCTTGAGATGAAGTCAGCGGTGATTGACTTGAGTTTAGCACCTGTGAGATTTTGAGCCA